>JAJMCO010000290.1:0-14748 GCA_030573015.1 Metschnikowia peoriensis | reverse complement strand
AATTCTGTCTTTACTTTCTCGATAACCTCAGGATGATTTTCCCCAAGATTTTCAAGAAAGCGACTGGACTTTTTGGCATATGTTTCACATTTCCTTTCGATTTGGGCCCATTTTAATGCAGGCGATACCTCGTCATTTGACTGCAATGGATCATCATGTTTAGAATCCAGTGGGAACCATAGCAGCCCATAGACGACAGTCAAGATCTGATAGAAAAGAAACTCAAAATATCGGTTTTCAGTGAACAGCGTGACATCTGTACAATGGTTCAAAAACTGGACAGAAAGGCTCACCTTGTTGATGAGATTTTGAAGATTGGCAAAATCACAACCCACAAATAAGCGCTCAAACTGGGGAGCGAACTTCGCGAAGAAATCGGGCTTTTCCGCCTGGCCCACATATTCATCCCCCAAAAAGATTTCGTCTTGAGTTTTTTGCTCTATTTGAGAGCTCCATTGACCCTCATATTTGGATGCCAAGGCGTGGTTTTGACTATGAAGTAATTGGTAGCACTGTAAGTAACTAGGGTGTAGAATTTGTAATTTGTCCATCAAATCAAGCAAAGCTATAGCTAGCTCAACCTTAGAATTCTGGTCATTGGAATATTTGAATTGATGTGCAAGAGAGTGTATTTCCAAGAATGGAAAGTGTAAGACAGAAGCCATATTTTTTTGTCTTCTTTATATCAGGGCGCAAACACGTATTTGCGGAATTCAAATTCGGTATAAATTTTGAAGGCTTTCAAGTATTCAAGGATATTTGAATGGTGTTAAGTTTATCGATCGCTTATCGTAGGCCCTGGTGGTTTCTATTTTATGGATACTGAAATCTCGCGAAATCGTGAGAAGTGTTCCAGAAATCAGTGGGGTAGTGAGACCCCGAACCTTGGTTTCTCTTGACTACTTATAAGATCGTGGCAATGAATTCAGAAAAAGAAGAAAAAGAGAGAAGAATAAATAAATGGCATTGTAAAGAAACTTGCTACTTGGGCCACAAATTATAAACCAGAGTCCAAATTCAGGCATGTTTACTATAAGATAGTGGACTAAGCGAGGCGTGGAATAAATAAAAGTCTCAAATTTGAGACGCGAATCTTTGACAAACATATCATGCACCGCAATGATGACTGAAAATTAATGATAAATACATTACCTTGGCACCTAAAATGAATTCTTTCTTTGTTACGTAAAAAATCTTCAATCTTTCACCTGCGCACCTTGTGGCATGTTTCTGTCTTGGATGATATTTTCTGAGCATGAAAATCAGCTGTTGCGGTTGTGAGTTCTTGAATAAGTATATGAGCTATCGATGATTCTCAAATAGTGAAAGTGGCCTCTGATTCTCTACTATTCACGCAGCACAAATACAAACAAAAAACATTCCATACCTCTGTACATTGATTGCAACAAGATGATTCCCAATAGGCCCTAAGCTATGATTATCACGATAACTCTCAAAAAATGAAGCTCGAGAGGCCAATCATTGAAATGAGTCCTCTTGGCCTTTAGTAAGGTTCATATTCTCAGTGGGAACAAAGTGTTAAGTTTAATGTGGGATGCCTTCACCAGATGAAAAGATCTGTGTAAGCCTGCTCACACTTAAAGATCTGGTCCCATCGGAAACCATCAATAAAACTTGAAAAAACAACGAGACACGCGTCATTTAATCCCGTGTGATACATCCCTAATGTCTGTTCTAAATCAACAACAGACTGGTACTATAACTAGAACAAATGTGGTACAAGATAGACGCAAGCCCCCAGCAAAAGGGCACCCACGTATTCATCGTCAAATAGCCAGCTCTGTAGATGACCGAGAGTATAACGCCAATAATCGCGCCCACTATAAAACCTTGCACGGCCCCAAAAACTACGTAGGTAATAGCCACAAAAAGCGGCTTTAGATCATTGAATATGCTTCTTGTGGATGACAGAGCGGGCGCTCTAGATCTCTGGAATGCCATGTTAGCCGCTGCCCCGCCTCCAACTAAAGCATAGGCCGCAACAAAGAAAATCATCACCCAATATACTGTAAAGGACCAAATATCCCAGGTAAAGTAGAGGTACTTGGCTGGAGTATTGGAAAGCGCCCAGTAAAGGCCAGGAAAACGCGGTGTCTGGTACCCTAGAGGCACATTGATCGACGAAATGAACACCTTCATAGCAACAACTATGAGGTTCTGGACAAAATTTTAACTAACCAATTTGTTGTCTTGGTTTTGGGTCACGTGGTCCACCACACACCACACACCACCACAAGCACTGACATTTGGCACTGGATATCGAAAGCGAGAGTGTAAAATACGCATCACGTGACGCGCGCACCAGAGTGAGCCCCCACGACTCGCCACTTTCAAGATTCAGCCATTAACTACAGGTGAATCAACCAAAACTTACAAAACTTACAAAACCACATAATGTCCAGAAGATACGACTCCAGAACCACGATTTTCTCGCCCGAGGGAAGACTTTACCAGGTTGAGTATGCCCAGGAGGCGATTGCCAATGCCGGTACTGCCATTGGCATTTTGGCACGTGACGGTGTGGTTTTGGCGTGTGAGAAAAAAGTGACGTCGAAATTGCTTGACAACGATGGCTCGGCAGAAAAATTGTATCATTTGAATGACCAGACCATGTGTGCCGTGGCCGGAATGACTGCAGATGCACTGATTTTGGTGAATAATGCTAGAGTCACTGCGCAACGGTACTTGAAGACTTATAACGAGGAAATTCCATGTGAACTCCTTATAAAAAGCTTGTGTGACGTGAAGCAAGGCTATACGCAGCACGGAGGGTTGCGTCCATTTGGTGTTAGTTTCATTTACGCGGGGCATGATGATAGAAACGCGTTCCAGTTATTTACCTCCAACCCTTCCGGTAACTATAGTGGATGGAAGGCAACTGCAATTGGCGCCAATAATGCGGCCGCACAAACTTTGCTCAAGAAGGATTACAAGGACGAGATTTCGCTCAAGGAGGCCTGTGAGTTGGCGATCAAGGTGCTTTCGAAAACCGTAGACAGTAGTAACTTAAACAGCGAGAAGTTGGAGTTTGCTACCGTCAGTTTGAACAGTGAAGGTACTCGTGTTGTGCGCAAAATCTGGGCTGACGAGGACGTCAATGTTTTGATTAAATCTACTGGTGTTTTGGAGAAAGCCGAGGAGGAGTAATCGTTTCCTTTTCCGTTGTGTCTCTATTATTTCTCGAGAGTCCTGAGGGCTTTTTCGTACTAGAACTGCTTGAAATGAAGAGCATTCTGTGAAGTGTGTATGGAACAATGATGATACTGGTGAAATGACAAGAGGCATAGATTATGACGTGCAAGCGTTTGTTGAAACTTCGCACAAAGCTAATAAGCAACTTCAAAAGTATTACTTGTTTTCTTTTGCTCTGAAGATATGGCTTGTTGTTGAATTAGAAATTATTTCTTGACAAGAGAGAAACAAATCTTTTGATGCTTTTTGCTTTGGGAAATTTGCTTCTTCAATAGTCTCTGACCAAAGTGGTATCATGTGATGCTCATTTTTGGAGTCCATTCCAATGAAATATAGAAAAAATAAAAAAGATAAGTAAAAGAAATAAATAAAAGAATAAAATATCGAGAAAAAGATTTTCACAAGGATCTTAAAAGTCTTACCTTTGTTAATTAATAAAAGTATTCCTTAAATTTGCAAATCATCAGTTTTCCCCACATTCATTTCGCACAGCAACACTGGGGGCCCCCTCCAACTCTCACTTAATTAGCGCGAGTTGTGAATCAGAAGAAATCTGCGACTTATTTCCGAGATATTTATATGATACATCTTCTAACACCTTCACATTTTTTTTATTCAAATCACTCAATTGACCTGAACTTTAGAATTTTCAACTGTTTGAACTCAGGAAAAAAAATAAATCTGATAAAACCAATCATCTGGCGATGGATTTTCTCAAGCCCGGCCTCCCGAAAAACGTGCTCCGCCAGGCCCGGTCCACCAATACCATATCATTTCGTCTATTGGAACAAATCCGTAATTTGCACGAAAAAACCAATGTTTTTCTAGCAACTCTGGGCACAGATCCGGCCACTTCAAAAAGTGCTAGTGGCAAGGAAACTGTGGCTCTGATTTTCACCGATTTCTACTACCAGCTTCAAATCAGCAGCGATATAAAATTGACGGCGGTTCCTGAAATCACAATCTCGGCATTACAGAATTATCAGCGGCGAATTGCTGAGGCTGAGGCAACTTCGGATTTTGAACATGGGCTTGTTTCTCTAATTAATGAATATAGTATAGTTCTAGGCCTTCATCATTTGGCAAACTCCATTTTGTATAAAACCATTGAGGCGAAATCGCATGTCGCTTATTGGGAAAACACTCGTCTGTCCTCATGGGGGAAAATCGTTTATGGTGTTCAAACTTTACCTGAAAGGGCATACAGGATTCTTGTGGCGGGATTTACAAATGCAGTGGCAATCACAGAAAAAAACGGCAACCAGACACGTGTGGCCCAGGTTTGGCGCCTGCTTTTCCGGTCGTTTAAGACTGTTTTGCGCCATTCATGGCTGGAAATCAACGTGAATTTCATTGTGAAACAGTCTCGTTTTCTGTTCTTCAAGCTCCCACTTAGATTTCTTGATGAGGAAATTAAGGGAAAGCTTGCATTGTTGTCTACGCAATTGGATGAAAACTATAAGATTCTCGGTATTTTTTTGAACAGCTTACCTGTTTCTTCTGATACCCTTGGGCAGCTTTTTCCGCAACTCATTGAACAAAACCTGCGTTCAAATGTGGGACGGCAACTTGAAATTATTGAGCGGTTTATAGCCGGTGAAAACAAACCAAGCCAAACATCACCTCCCAATGTTATTGTGAGATACTGGCCCATTTTGCTTATCACTGTGCATTATGGTCCCTCAGCATCAGTCAATATTTGGCAGAACCGAGCTGAAATTATGGAGTGGGCCCGGCTTAATTTTGTCGATACTGTGGTTGGATTTTGGCGCAATTGGATCATCAAACCCATTGGTGACATGTTAAGTATTCTTCGAAATGACGATACCATGGCTATTGCGCTGAAGGAATCTCTACAATCAGACCTTGATTCGCTAGAGCGTATGGTTTCAGATTACTTGGCTGACACCAATGTAAGTTTCGATGCTTCGGAAGTAAGTGATGCGGTGAAAAAGGGAGATTTGACAATGGTGATGTCGCAATATGAGAATGAGCTCCGGAGACCATACCTGGCAATTATCAAAGGTCTGTTGATTCGGTCGATTTTGATTCAGGTTCAGAAAACGAAGGTGGATGGCGATTTGGCCATAAGCGGCATTGATAAGCTCCTCAAGCTGCAACAGCTTTTGCTCGGTGTATTATCGATTCTGCCCTCGCTTTTCATTCTTTACCAGGCAAACAAGGCTCTTCGTAAGGATGCTTCACTCACACAAACAATTATTGATCGCCGCAATGACTGTCTCCGTAGCATGAATCAAATAAACCGATTGGTGAACCGTGAAGGAAAAGAGGAAAAGTTGGTATCTGATGGCAAACTTTTTGTCGAGGTTGTCAACCTTAACTTGCTCTCGCAAAAGATTGTGCCTCGAGCTTTAAGAGCAGATTTTTTACAAGATTTGAACCAGCTTGCGCTAGCCACTTCCGACGACGAAAGTGAGGTTAGAGCCGCGGTCAACCGAATCTGGAATATGTACTCTCCCTTTTTCAGAAAGTGAAGCGTGTATGAATGATTATTGACAAGTCGGGAACTCTTAATATTTTTCCCTTGTGTTTTTTTGGGGGTTTTCTTTAACTTCCAAGAATACTGAAACTGAAAATCACACAGATACACAATGAATAGTGTTGTGTGTTGCTACTCGAAAGGCGGAGGTTGAAAATCAATGTGATTTTTTTTTCTTTGCTCAGAAACCGTGCCTCATTATTTTCATAACCACACTTATGTGGAAGCGGAGTAATACTGACTGATGCTGAGTGGGAATATTCTTATTTCGTTCACGCTTCAGCTTTGCACACGCAGGGCTACGTTCCCTTTCCCCGCTTGAGGGTCACTACTATATTTGAATGTGGAAGTCGGAGATTGCTCGGAGTTAGACATTTCTCGAAGCGCACCAGTGATGATAAATTCCATGCCGTTTCCGTCTTCGGAGGTCCCCTCCCTCCGCTCCCCTCCGTATCACCCCTCTGGGGGGTGTCTGCAGGCTATCTTTATAATTTTCTCTTGCTAGCCTCGTTTTAATCACAGATTTGGAGATCGGAGTTATTGTGCGGTCCGCCAAATACATTTTCTCATCCATTTTTATCTTTGGTTTCAACGTGAAATTCACACCATTTTTTTGAAGCAGTTCTTTTTTTTATTTGTTTACCATTTTACTAAACATGCTCATTAGGAAAGTCCGCTCACCCGCCTCCGCGGGATCAGCCGAAACCGCCTGGCGTTTTTTTAAGACACCAGACGCCTGCCGGCATCCCGTGACCATATGCACTACAAACAACAGAAGGTTTCTGCCGTTTGCAGTTTCCCCTCCCCCTCCTCACGCCTCGGGCATTTAGGCACAATGGCAGATTGCGGGGAAATTGGGCGTGCCCATATATAACTTGAAAAAAAAAAAAAAAAAAAAATAGGAAAAGGAAAAAAAAAGAGAGAAAGCATAGGCCACAATTTCTACACATCACATTTACTTACGAATTTTCCACTCAGGCTAAGAAATATACTACACACCTAAAGAAAGGCAAATTACCTATATATAATAAGATAGGTCTGTCCCCTGAACTCTGCAATTGGAGATATTAGAAAAGAAGAAAAAATCTTTCAAACTGCTTCTGTTATTTCCAAAATTCCACGTGCAGAATTCTTCCAACAATCTCAAACAAGTTAGAGTAGCTCCACGACAATTCATCGAATTTTATTGGCCTTGTTGATTGGCTGAACGTCTTTTTATTTCATCGATTATCTCAGCATCAATACACTTTTTCTGCTATTGTTAACCTACGCACTGCCGAGGTTTTGTTTGCAGTCATTCTAGCCGAAAAACAAGCGAACGGATCTTCTTGTTCAGGGCCCACTTTATATATAAAGAAATCGGAATAAGCAAAAGAAAAAAAAAAGAAAAGTTTCAAAAAATTTCTTTTCAAAATCATGGCCGAACTCATACTGAAATCCAAGGATTTATACTTTGTCAATGGCATCAACGAACTTGGAAAGTTTGGATCAAAAACTCCCACAGGAAATTCCCGCCTCTACAATTGCAAACAATGCGAGAGGGCATTTACAAGGTATGAGCATTTGAGCAGGCACGTGATGCTGACACATAACAAGTTGAAACCATTTGCATGTGGCATTTGCTCTCGGGCTTTTTCTAGGAGAGACCTCCTTTTAAGACACGCCAAGAATCTTCACCAAGGCTCGGAATTGGCGGTCTCCCGCATCCGTAAACCCATGCCCAAAGATGTTGTCAAGGAGAAAATCGTAGTTTTTAAACTGGAGGATGATGACAATCTCGACGAAAAACTGGAAGAAGAAAGTTTGAATGCCCCAAAACTGGACGAGGATCTGCAGCCGTCTCTGCCCGAGACGAAAAGACTACGGTTGTCAGTGGACATGCTCGTAAGCTGAGCCATTTTTGATGAGAAGAAAAAAAATTAAAGTATCTCAGTTTTGTTCATCAATTTTCTTCTTTTTTTTTTTTTTAATTGCAATGGGGAATTTTTTTTAGTTTTTGGCCGGTCTATTTTTACCGGATCAACTGGATGTTTCACTTAGACGGGGGACCCCCACTATGCCCGAATCTTGCATAGGAGAATGGCGCCCACGGCTTTATGTATTCTCTCATGCGGGGGGCCAGCATATCGCAGACTGCATACAGCATCGTATTATATACTTTTTTATGAGTTGAAATGGATTGTTTTTTTTTTGTTCATTTGAAAAGTAAAAGCCCTGTAATCGTAAACTATTAAACCCTTGACTTTTTCAACAAGCACTAAGTTAAATAGGAATTTCAAATGAGCCTTCCTCAAAAATTTTCAATCTCTTAACGGCTGTGATCTTCCTGCATATACGCAGTGATTTCTCATCTTGTGGAGATTTTGTTAGTGAGTTGAGTCTTCATTGACAGGAGAATAAAATAATGCTTCAGCCTCTTTTTACGTACCCTGTTCAAGGAACCGCATGGTACATCGTGGTTGCTAAAGGAGCCAGTCATTTTTACTTTGATGTGGAAACCGGCACATCTGTTTGGCAACTTTCTGATACCAACATCGAAGACCTAGCAAGTAAAGTCAATTTCGATGATTTGGCTGTGCTTTTTGCTAAGGCCAATGGATTACGCCTTGGCCCAAAAGAATCAGGTCTGCGAAAACGGAAGTTCTCTGATACTGAAGAACGTCCAAACAAGCCACAGATCAGCGATGAAAGCGCTAAATTGGGTTTAATGGAAAACAGTGAACTGCTATCTTCAGCAGAGAATCAGCCGGAGCATATAAGTGTAAAAAATGAGGAAACTTATCGTGACGATCAAGCGGAAGAAGAAATAAATTCATCTTCTGTGCAAAGTACAGAAAACCCAATTGTCTCTGAAAATGATACAAAACCAGCAGGCCTCGATCTTGGGTATTCTTCTTCAGAAGATGAAGATGAAGACGAGGATGAGGATGAGGGTGAAATTGAGGATGATGGCGACGAAGAAGTTGATGAAAATAAGGATGGAGAAATATCAGACCTTGGAATTGAGGAAGCTTCTGTAGGAAGTGTAGATGTTTCTGCTGAAGAAGAAGATGTTAATAGCGGGCTAGATCTAGCATTCGAATCTGAGGATGAGAGCCAGGTGGAAGAAAAAGAACACGTGGCACGAAAAGACTTTGAGAGTCTTCTTGAAGAGTTTAAAAACGAGATCTCGGTATATGATCCCTGGTTTCTTATCGAGGAGGAGCTTTTACCGCAATTATCACAGAATCCTGCTTTTTACGCACTCAAAGATACGCAAGCAAGAGAAAAGATCTTTGACGAATGGGTGGCTAGAAAAATTGAGGAAGAAAAAGACCAGAAAGAAACAAAAACTGGGAAATTTCCCACAGAAAAACTCAGGTTTTTCCAATTCTTACAGGAGTTCAAGCCGGAGGTACGCAAATCATACTACTCGGATTTCCACAAGAATCATTCAACCGAAATCGATTCAATTTGTTCCAGCTACACCAGCATAAATCCAGAGAATTTATACCGAGAATTGCGAGTAACACTAAACGACTACGCAGAACATGAAAAGGCCCAGAAGAAGCGGAAAATCGAAGGCAACTTGAAGGTGGCACATGTTGAAAATTACCTTCGTCATAAACTCACAGGCGTTACACTAAATCCTCAAAATGTTTCATCGTCTCTTCTTACAGACGCCACGTTCTTCGACCGCTGGATTCACCTTTGTAATCAATACGATTTACCCGAGCAAATCGTGAATGATGCTAATAACTTTGTTGTTGGGGACGAAAAAAGACTAGCGTGCTATCTACATATCTTGACTTCAAGTTAGCAGCCAAAACCACCCGAACCGATGCGACAAGCTTATCTCCGGGCCGTCGGTTTCGTACTCTAGCCGATAAATATGCAGGAGAGAAATTTTGGCGTCGCGATGTCACAAATTCTGTTTATACGGAGACCCTCGCCACAAGGGCTTTTTTTTTTTTTGGTAAAGTTAGACAGTGCGGTTTGATCTGCAAGCTAGCAATATTCAAGACATGAAATTTTGCAGATTTTTGTCTTTTGAGAGGTGCATCTTTTAGGGATATAGCTAGATGTAAAGGAAGTAAGGAAAAAAATGAAAATTTCGATGGGACATAGGTAAAATTAAATTAGAAACTGCCGCATGTATTAACAATCATGATACCCAATGAAGCTCACGCTTTTCACTCTGTTGGACCAAATGGTGAAATATAGAGTAAGACAACATCAACCGCTCCTGCCGGAAATTCAAAAACTTGCAGATCGTGTAGTCGGCCCTTCTTTTTATTATTATTATTATTTTATATTATTGTTATTCATTTTATTAAGCAATGAATAACTTTATTCGGATCAAAAGCACTAATTTTTAAATCACTGACGTAAGCTATTTTGTCTTCAATAGTGAGTTCCTTTTCTTGCTATTCTTTTTTTTTCTCGAAATGCCATGGAAAATTCTGCTAGAACAAGTGAGCCGTACCGATGCATGTGCAAGAGGCCTCCTGCAAGTAGCATTTGATCACCAAACTACCGGAATCAAAATGAAAACAGCTCGTGGTGAAAAAGTTTTGACCCAAAAGATTGATGAAGGTAGAAAAGCAAAGAAAAAAAAATTCTCGCTGACAAACAGTGCATGCTATCTCTCAAAAACCTAATTTAATAAACTACCTTATCTGCTGCCCGGTGGCAAAAAATCTCTCGTAATACGCTGGTGAAACCGAAGCTGACTAAGGCAATCCGCATGCAAAAGCGGCGCGCAAGGAAAATGAGCAAGTTGGATTGTTTTGACTGCCACCCATCGATTGAAAAGTTTAAAACTGGATCCGATACAAAAAATGATCAGTTAACAAGCGAAATAAGTATAACCTCATGACTTTATCTCTGCATGATGCGATGCAAAATGATACTTTTGCGTGATGATCACAGGTGGATCTTGAAATGCAAGACATTGCTCCAAATCGATTTCCCTTTTTTTTTAATGTCTGACAAGGTGCAGCAGCAAGAGCCAAGAAATTTTGCATCGCGCAACATTCCTGCACAAAAGACGGGCATTTCAAAGCGGTACGGTGACGACGGCTCGGTTCCGTCTCCGCGCATGTCCCGAGACGTCTAAGCGTGTTGCAGCCTGCCGCTTGCAGATGACTTTAAACAATAGTATATAATGCCTGTGGTTACCCCTCAGACATCATTCGAAAGACGAGTGAATTTCAAATTATCAAACAATAGATTTTCTATGCAGGGAAAACGGATGCCCGAACTATAGATTGATAATTGTGCTCGACTACGTGTTCCTCTTGAGTTTTTCCACCTCAGAATGACTCTTTCCACCAGATGCCTTCCCAGGCTTAATTTCATGGGCAAGAGAAAGTCTCTGTCCAGCATTTCCAGTGCCAGCTCCAATGAACAGACAGATACAGAGAAACCAAAGATTTCGAGTCCACGTTGTGGGTCTACGCCAAAAGTGCCCCAAGTTCAAGTGATGAACAGATCACAGGCCAAGAGCAGCAGTTTTTCTTCAGGAAGCAGCCGATGATTGCAGTTGCAATTTGCACAAGACAATAGCAAAACCCAGGATACCATATTTATGATTAATGAATTAATGCACACTCGCTTCTGTAACTCCGGCATTTTGTTTGTAAATAAAGTAGTTCAAGCTAGTTCCCCCAATCGTACTTATTTAAATTGGAGGCAAAGATGTACGACACACTGGACATTGCAACTTGTAAATCATCCAGTCCTCTAAACACTCCGTGTGGAAAGAATGATAACAAGGCGTAATCATGACTTCTTTCATCAACGCCTCGTACGGTTTCTTGTTGCCGCTTTCGCTCATCATCACCGGGTATTTTAACGTAGACATGCATATCGCACAGTCGCTCTCGTACATCGAAACCTCCTGCTCTGGAACCACCTTCAAATTTGCCAAAATATCCCGCGAAAACCCCTTTTCCAAATCTTTGACATTGATGACTGGATGGTAGTTGTATTGCTCAGGAAGCCATTTACTGCTTAACCAGAACCTGGCCCCAAGCTTGCTTTGCAAATAGAGCAAGAATATCTGGGTAGAAATCCAGCAGAAAATCGTGAGTAACAACACGGGATTCCGAGGGTGTCTGAAAGGATTGGACGAGTCTAAGCAAAGATACGTCAATGGCACCAACCTGACCAACGAGGTTCCAAAGACAAACTCCCACAGAACAGATTTCGACCGATTTTTCAACGTATTACGGAAGAATTGAGGTAACCAGTATGAGTTCATTATCAAGAGGAGCCAATATTCGAAAACACGAACGGCGTGGACGCTCCATGACATGGCATTCAAAATGAGCATAGTCACAGCAAACGAAATAATGACACTGAATGCGAAATAGGACATGGCGTTCCCCGCTGAAGGACCTGTTAATGTAGGATTTGGGGGCGCTGGTACGGGTGCCGGAGTTGGTGCAACAGCTGGAGCTCCCGGGGCCTGGTTAGGACTTGGACCTTCTAAATTTGCTGTCTGTGGCACGGTTTCAGCAACAGGAGTCTGGGCCTCCAAATCTCGAGCAGGAGTCTGAGCACCGGAGGCTCGAAGAATTTGCCACCAAGAAACACCTCTTTCATTCGACTGGGCGGCCTGGATTGTGGAGAAGTAGCGGAGCTCAAATACGTAGAAAAGCAAGATGTTCAACACCGTGTTGCACGCGCAAATAAGGTACAAGTCCGAAATCCACATGATCAGCATCATAAGTACCGCCACGATCAGGTCATAGCCACTGAGAAGGCCAATGCTTAATGTGGAAACGTTGGAGAGATCACTGGGTGTACGACTAGCCTCTGCTTGGCGCATAAATAGGTAGAGTTCACATAATGTTAGGAGAAAAACGCCCATCAACACACGCCGCAATTGCGAGAGTTTCACTTCTGCACGAATTCCCACGAGCGGCACATCGTCTTTTTTCTCAAAAACCACTCCACAATCAGGAGAGTAAAGGAGCGCATGTGAAATCTCCACATTGGGGATTTTCTCAGGGAGGGGCAAGCCCTGGCGAAGCGTAAGTTCGTCGTCGATATATTGCAAATCAGCTTTTGTATATGCGGTCTTGTGCATCTGTAAAAACGCCACCAATTCACACAGACCCTGTGCCTTTTCTACAGACGCCGTGACATCATCTAGCGTCACGTCTTTATCGATGTTGGCAATTGCAAGCAAGCGCAGAATCATGACCTTGGCATTATCAAAAAATGCCTCATTCATAGCAAAATGTGGAAGTGCATAAGTACCCAAGAATTTGGCTGAACGAGTGGCACCTACAAGCGACCCAGTTTTCTGGAAATAAACGGCAAACATCGTGAACTCGTTGCGGTCACGCTTCAGCGGATCCGAGATTTCTATGTTTACATGTACGAGCGTGGTATCGTTGTAAAGCTCGATCCCGAGTCGAGCAGGATTTAGTTCCGGGTAAACGGATGCCAACGGTTGAATCCGGAGCAGCCACTGGCCCAGCGTGTACGAAGTGATGTTCCCCACTTTTTCGGGCGATTCCGGAATCTCTTGTGGCGGCAGATTATGTTCTGGATCTTCTTCATAGCGCTGTTTTTGGTCTTCGTACTGGGCCTGCCGGTAACTATTGTAATATTCCTTTAAATATGCTGGGAGAGGCATTCCTATAGGCACCAATTGATCCAGTGGCGTCGATATTTCAAACTCGCCATATACATCACTCAGGATATTGAGCATATATGCGGGACCAGCATCTACTGCTGGGCTTTGGGCCCAGAACTGGCCCACTTTGTTGCTGACAAAGTTTGGGAATATGGAATATTCTTGTGATTCCTGCCATGGCGTATCGACGGAATATTCCCGGAACGGCCATTCCAGTATATTGCGATGGGCTAGATTATCGTCATATGCAAGTTTGAGACCTGTCAAATTGCCGTAGCCCGTGTAGTATTCGCTTTGCAGAAGCTCAGTTTGGCCCTGTTTAAGCGTGGCCCGATATTCCTCTAGCACATGAATATTCTTGCCCAGATCGGGGTCCACCCCGCCCCGCGGGAGGTCAAGGAATATTATAAGCAATAAAATGAAGAAAAACGTCTGTCTATTCATTTTTCTTGATTATTATCCGTAATATTTGTATTCTTATATGAGTGTAAACCGTTGCGTTTTAGACATGAGGCACACGTTAATTCTCACGCAATCTATGGTGGCGGGCCGAGGCAAAGTCCGTGCGCGGGGCAAGTACGTCTCGTGCAATGAAATCAGCAGACGTGGGAATATGTCTATAAAGAAAAAAATAAGAAGAAAAAAAAAAATAACAGGTGTCAAAGAGAACTTTATAATTAAAACAGTATTTTCATGAAGTATCATTCCCCGAAACACAAATGTTTTATTCCAATTAGAAGAATCTAGCCTGCTGATTTGTATCACCAAAGCGCACCGATACGCACGTAGAGAAGAATAAAAGATCTAGTGACAGTCTTTTTTTTTTTTTCTTCTTTCTTTTCTGTACAAATATATACTTGATGTCTGGAAGGATAATATCATTGATTATAATGAAGGATATAGAATGATGCTCAGTTGAAAACCAATAAAAAGTCCACGGGTTGACTGATATACCAAATTACGCATTGTTCCAATTCGGAGACAGCCTTGTAATTTTCCTAATAAACTTAAATGACTTTTTCAGGAACTATGAAAAATAGGATCTAAGCTAACCACAAACGAATATGAAAATGCAGCTTTTGACGAACAGAAATCAACAACATAAATGCCACTTTGCTCACCCGCTATCTGGTCTTTGAAGGAAAGACAAGGGTCTTGCTTACTTTCCACTTATTGTTTTATAGATATTCATATTTTTGCCATAAAAATACGCAAACCGAGTTTGAAGCCTGGTATCTCACAATTATTTCCGTCACTCTGTGTATGAAGTCACAAGTTGCAGTCCCTTTTTATCATAACGTCTGTTTAGCTGCTAAGGACGTCACTGAGGAGTGTAGTGAGAGACCATATGTGAAGTCCAGGTCCTTAAAAGCTTTTTTTTATAAGGTGCTTCTTTACTAACTCA
>JAJMCO010000289.1:0-14789 GCA_030573015.1 Metschnikowia peoriensis | reverse complement strand
CTTGTTGTGTGCAACACCGCGGTCAAGGACTTGTCGCGTATGACCATTGTTTTGGGCGGCCAAGACGCCGTTGTTGAGCAGGCCAGACGTCAAATCGAGGACTTGGTGCCTGTGTACGCTGTATTGGACTACACCAATGCCGAAATCGTGCAAAGAGAGTTGTTGTTGGCCAGAATCTCCTTGTTGGGTCCAGAGTACTTCCAGGACTTGATTGCTGCTCACAACGAGTATGCCAATGAGGACTCAGCTCTTCCAGACTTGTCTGCTAGAGAATCTGAGTACCACCCAAGCAACTTGGCTCCTTCGGAAGCTTTGAGACAAAAACATGCGCATTTGCAGCACATTTCGACAATCGCAGACAAATTCGGTGGTAAGGTTGTTGATATTTCCGACAGAAACGTTGTGGTTGAGTTGAGCGCTAAGCCCTCCAGAGTTTCGTCCTTCATCCAGTTGTTGCAACCATTTGGAATCTTGGAAATCGCCCGTTCCGGTATGATGGCCTTGCCCAGAACCCCATTGGAGCAGACCGCCCCTGAGGACGACGAGACAATCGATATCAACGACATGGTTGACGCTTCGCAATTGCCACCTGGTTAAGTTTGTTTTCTTTCCTATTCTTTTCTGATTCTGATTGCACAGGATTGAAATTGCAGCAAACATGTGCACATGGGTCCACATGTATATACGTGGCAGCATGTGGCTTATAAATAAGGGACATAGATTACAATCAGGATAATAAATAAAAAGTATAGTTAAAAATCAAATTTACTGGCTTTCCTTTGCATGCAAAGTGTTTTGGTCAGTTAGAAAGTCAGTATATGTAGATTCGCCTCGCACGGAGCTACTGAGTTTTGTGCTGAACAAGTTTTAATAATCGAATCTCGAAGTTTTTTGACGGTTGAAGACGGTGGATCGTGAAGATACGTGCACGAGATGAAACATGGACTTTCCTGACATACTTAAACTCTGAAAATCACTAACATAGACTGTAACTATGAATCCAGTTTAAATGTTGTAAGAGTTTTAAAGTTCTTAAAAACAAAACCTATTGTTCACCACTTTGTATTGAAATAGAAAAAAAACACGATCGATTGTTTAATTCTTAAGTTTTCTCGGTCACTTCAATAGAATGAGACGTTTCATAAAATATCGAAAAATTGTGCGTAAACCACGCAAAAGTGGATAGCCTAAAAAAAGCTCCAGAAAATCGAAATTAACACAAGTTTTAGTTATAAAGGATTTTTTTCAACAACTAATATACAATGAATAATCTTATCTGGATTTAGGTACAAAAAGAAGTTTCGGAAGGTCGGAAAACTCGACTATTCAAAAACGAGAAGTGGTGCGTCAGTTAAGGTTTAGACCGTACATAATAATTAATAGAAGGGCGAGCAAAACCTAACATAGTTTTCTTTGTTTTTACGAAGTTTTGAGATATTTCGAAACGAAAAGTCGTTTCAAGAATTGAGGTAAATTTGAGATTTCCAGAAAAAAGAAATTAAGTAGGTGTCATATGAGAAGGACCTGGATGGTTTGCTCTCGTATATTTTTGTCAGTTGCTCGACATGCCTTAAGCGTTTTGCGAGATGCAGATTCGATTTCAGATCCCTCGATCTCGAGAATTGAAAGGTTTTGATTTTCCAGATATTTTTCAGTCACACAAAAATTCTCATGTTTTGAAAAAGGGGGAATATTCTCTCCCGAATATAATAATAACCAAGAGAAAAGAAGAGTAAACTTTCATTTTCAGTTTCCATGTCAATTTGACTTATCTCCGTGCACCCAGTTTTAGTCCGATTGTCGCGCTTCGTGGCTGAGGTACGCGGAGAAGCCTGAAAGCGCAAAAAACGGAACATAACTAAGTATAACATCGAACCCGTTCTATTCTTTTCTTTATCTTTTTTTTTTTTTTTTTTTTGTTGCAAGAAGAGGTAAACGACAAAATGAACCCAACACAACCTAATTTTGCAGGACTACCGCCAGGTGCAAACCAGAATTATATCAACTACGCAGATCCTGCCTATGTGCAAGGTCTGCCTAAACCTATGGCTACACCTGTTCAAGCACCACATATTCGGGCAGTTTCCAACCCGATCCAACAAAACCCGACTTACGGGTATGCTCCTTACCCATTTATAAACAATGGTCTGCAACAGCAGCGTCATTTCCCGCCAGAAAACGCGCACGTGACTGCTTTCCCTCCACAAACTGCGGCATCATTAACAGGCCAACAAATATCACCAGTACATGGAAATACGGTGTTGAAACAAGAGGCACCTTTGCTCCCCAATCGAGCATTAGGTGGGATTGACGCTACTATTCATAAAGGAACACGAAGCTTCTCGCTGGCTAGTCATTATTCATCCGAAGCTCCAGTGTCAAACATGCCGAGCCCTCAACCTAAGGTTGTTGTAGTAGATCAGACAAAACTGAGTTCAAAACCTTTGGAAAACCACTTTAATGCAGGGCCGGTCTCGAAAAGATATCCTTTACGCAAACGTTCATCCACTGCTTGTGATACGTGTCGTCAAAAGAAAATTAAGTGTGATAATGTAAAGCCGCGGTGTGGCGCATGCTGTCGCAACAATAATACGCTCTGTCACTATAGTAACGAAGCAGCTGGCCTGGAAGCATGGATTCTGGAAGCTGTATATGGCGATATTACATCTAAGCTCGACTCTATTATGGAAGAGCTTCGGTCGCGAGGACATGAGGCACTGGCAGGTGCACTGAAAAGACGGAAAGTGCAGGCACCGATAAAAAGAACCTCTCAGCACTGGGATGCCTCTTTTACCAGCCTTCTAAAATGGCCATATTTGCAACAGCAGCTAGGGATTGATTCACAGGAAATACCCCGACATACCTCACGACTTGTGTCTGCATTTAGCGTCTCGAACTTACCGGCAACAGGATTTGCGTCAGTGAAACAACAACTTGACGCGACCTCAGAAGTCGAGGAAGACTTCCACAAGAATTTTGGTTCTCACATCAATGCATTCTTGATAAACTCCCATACGAAGATCCCCTTTTTGAATATAGCACAACTTATTGAACTGCTAGAAGTGTTCACCTTAATAAAGAAGGCCAACGATCAGGTGACTCTCCCTTGTTTACTTCAAGAGTTCTACTCTCTCAAAGCCACGGAGCCTGTGGGAAAACTCTATTTAAACGCACTTGAAAAACTGGGTATAGAAGATTCACAAGTGCTTCAAAAGGCCTATCGCACTTTATGTGAGTATATGCTGGTTGTATTGTTGGTGTGCGCCATTGGTGTAATATCGGCACCTGTCTCCTTGGATAATATCGGAACGTATGCAAACTCTCTTGAGGAGCGATCTTCAAAGGGCTCCAAAAAGATACTGTCACTGAATGACGATCGGTTTTCTTTGAGTCAAAAATATCTCAATTATGCGTCAGTGATCTCGGCAATGTTCCCAAATTCCTTGCAACCATACACCGCGCTATCTGTGATATACCATGTGTTGTTATCTCAATATTATCATTACACATTGAATCCCGTGAAGGCTTACAATGAAATTACCAGCGCCTGCAATCATTTGGTATTTCAAATCGAGAATTTGGAATTGCAGAAAAAGTTCTTGTATAAAGTTCAGGACGGTATTTTACACGATGATGCACTCATAAACCGTCTTTACTGGACCTGTTTCAAACTCGAATGTGAGTTGAGATTGGAAATGAGCCCACATGCTCCGTTTTCTTCCATCACTAAAATTACACCTCCATCATCGTTCTTTAGGATCCCTGACCCTTTTCAAGAAAGTGAACACACGCGAGAAAGCATTAAAATAGCCAACAGTTACGACGATCAAAATACCTGGTATTACTTTCTCACTGAAATTGCTGTTCGGAAATTGGAAAACAATATGCTTGATGAAATTTACCCAGTGTGGCTGGACCATTTCAATTGGGAAGATTTGAATTTCACAAAAGAAAAAATTTGGAAGCTCACAATCAAATACCTGAATCATTTGGATTGCATTGTAAACTCCCTCACTCCTTCAATTCGGGATTTCGTGCTACTGGAGAAAGATCCGGCTCTTATTTATGAGTCTGTGAAGAGAAAGGCAAGAAGAAAAAAGAAAATCTACATCGAGGAGGAGAAAGTGCCACATGTTCTTGAGGACTACTTGGTTGATGAAGATTTATTACATCGTGCGCAGTCGGAATCAGTTCTCTTTATCAAGACACGTCTTCTTAGCGCCAAAATGCTTTTGATGAGGCCCCTCGTGTACATGTATTTACATGATCATATTCTGTTTGAGGAGATAATTGAGGCTGTGCTTCAGGTCGTCGCTACTAATCAAAGAAAACAATCACAAGAAGATATTTCAAATCATTCCGAAACATCGCATTTAGCTTCCGCTCCATTGTCAGCAGACTCAGCATCTGAAGGCTCGATTTATCTGCTGGCTGCCGCTTTTAATTTACTTCATCAGACCAACGAAGAGGATGACTTTAATTTGTCGCAATTTCTGTCGAGATTTCCACCAAACATGAAAAATAAGGTTGACGACTTTGGGGATTTGATGGAGTATGCTGAAAGTAATGGAGAGCTGGCTGCAAACTCCATGGTAAATTATGAGGATGTAAGAAAAAGAATTTTGCGATGGTTTGTGAGCGGGCTAATCTCCGTTCCTAAACTCAATATCCCAAAGCTTGGCCTGTTTAGGCACCCAGGGTCTACTTACTATATTCGGAACCTTGTGTTGGGAGTCACGATGCAATTTTTGATGTTTACGAAGATGCAAGGCCATGTTGCTCGGATGGCAAGTCCGCCAATAAAAGTTAATCCCGACAATTCCACTTTTGATCCTAAGCAAATCATAAGTCAGGTGTTTCCAAAAGAGCACGTTAAAACGGCCTTGGAACATGCTCTCTTAATCACCGATTATTGGAAAGAAGAGAGAAAGGACTGTGCAATTTATGGCGAGTACTTGCGGCAATGTTTGAATCGGCTTTGAGTGCATATAAGTAGTCCGAGACTCGCATTTTGCAACCTTACTTAAATTCGCGGAAAGCCGTGCTGTTGATCCACACAGCATAGATTTTTGATTGATTGATTTTTGAATTACTTCAGCCCAAAAAGAAACACAAGGTGGCTTTCACGTAAATGGAAAAAAAGAGTGGGAAAGAAAATGATCCCGTGGAGGCTCATTTAAGAAATTGCGACTATGAGATCAAGGAGCAAGACCGCTACCTTCCTATAGCCAACGTGACTAGAGTCATGAAGAAGGCATTACCAGAAAGAGCCAAGCTATCCAAAGAAGCTAAGGAGTGTGTTCAAGAATGTGCGTCTGAATATATCTCGTTTATTACCTCCCAGGCAATCGATAAGTGCACCCTTGAAAAGCGGAAGACGCTAAATGGAGAGGATATTCTCTGGGCCATGTTCACTCTTGGCTTTGAACATTACGCAGAAACACTTAAAATATACTTGGCCAAATATCGGCAAAGTGAACAAGCAGAGCAAATGGCAAGGGCGCCTCGCCGCCGTAACACGAAATCCCAACCTGTTTATGACTCCGGTAGTGATAATGGGGCGTTGAGTGCAGATGAGTTTGCGTTTGAATCTCCAGACGATGAATTCGTGAGCTTTGACGGGTTTGCGTTACCAGAGGAAGCACAAGACCAAGAATATGAATAATTGGGAGAGAAGAAACAGAAGAAACAGAAAAACTATTAAAGCCGTGCAGTTGAGAGCGCTCAGGGCGTAGCGCACAATAAATTCTGACAGGAGTACGAATAGTGAAAGCTCGCAAAGGAAATGAGATGTTTTTCCCCAGATGAGGCCAATTTTTCTTTCTTTTATTGAAAGCAGAATTTGGAAGATCAATACGTGGCTGCGTGTACGGTTGTTGACAATAATAATCGAGAGGGTCCAACGTGCTATTGTTCGAAAGAAGCGTGCATGTTCCGCAGCACTGAGGGCGCACAACTTTCCGTGGCGGAGAAATGGGAAGCACGAAAATGGGAATAACAATAAAAAAAGAATAAGTGCAGGCAAAAGGAAAAAAAAAAAAGGAACGCCAATGTTTCAGGCTATGGAAACACCAGCTGATATATTAAATAAGAAACGTTTTCAAAAACAAGAAAAAATAAAAAAAATAAATAATGGCATAAAAAGAAATTACATTGAATCACCATCTCCATCAAATCTGGGTCAACCCTGGCGCAGGGTGTCTGGCTGCGGTTCCAGAAAAAGAATGGGGAAACACCCGTGCACCGCATCATTTAGAGAGAGAGAGAGTCGCGCGTGAGGCTACTTTTTTTCTACGCCCCAGCGTACATGGGGAAAACAAGTGTCTGAGAAAACCTCACAACCTCAGCACACTCTTGAGACTCTGCAATTGCTAGGGCTGCGTCTTTTTTCCTTTTTGATTATTATTTTATTATTATTATTTG
The DNA here is from genome assembly GCA_030573015.1 of Metschnikowia peoriensis. Taxonomy (NCBI): domain Eukaryota; kingdom Fungi; phylum Ascomycota; class Pichiomycetes; order Serinales; family Metschnikowiaceae; genus Metschnikowia; species Metschnikowia peoriensis. Next base: position 8,366 of record JAJMCO010000289.1, on the reverse strand, counting down.
CTAGCCCGACATTGATAAAGAAGAAGGCCTGAAAAATAAAAGGATCTTAAGATTAATTTGCAAGCAAGAAGAATCACAAGACTTCTCTACAGATATAATATATTCCAGGCAAGCCCAGAACACTTCTACTTCCCGCAGAAAAGAACCCTGAAACGAAAAAAAAAAAGACAAACAAGAACAAAAACAAAAACAAAAAAAGATGATGAAATCCTTCCGTACAAAGCGGCTGTCGAACTCGCTGAGCTCGTCGAAACATTCGATCTCACGGGTGACGTCAAGTCAAGTAAACTCGGAGGAATTAAGCGGTGTTTTAAGACTGCCGGAAAAGGCAATCAAGGCGCTTTACGATTATAAGCCGCAGGGTCCCGGCGAGCTCCGGTTTCAAAAAGGCGATTTTTTCCACGTAATCCAGGACCAGGCGGGGAACAACGAGGCCAACGGCTGGTACGAGGCCACGAATCCAGCAACCCAGCAACGGGGCATGGTGCCAATGTCGTATTTCGAGGTTTTCAACAAAACAAAACACCATAGCAGTAACGAGGCCCACAGCATCGAACAGGGGAATCCTTTAAATGCAAAATTGCTGCACGTAGCGGCGCAAAGACCGGCAAACCAGACGCTTTATGCCGTGACCTTATATGATTTTGAAGCCGAACGAGCCGATGAGTTGGAGATCTCTGCCGGCGAAAACTTGGTCATTTGTGCCCATCACGACTACGAATGGTTTATTGCTAAACCCATCACGCGGCTTGGTGGGCCCGGACTTGTGCCAGTGTCATATGTGAAAATCATTGATTTGATGGGCACCGCGCATAATTCGGCAGCACCGAAGTCCGAGGATCCCACTGCTGTGATAAATTTCTATAAAATCCCCACTGTAGAACAATGGAAGGACCAAACTGCGAAATACGAGGCGCTGACGATCCCATTGGGCCATATTTCCACCACTGCTCAACAACCAGCAGTGGTTTCGGCCAATTCGCAGTATTTCCCCCAGGACAATGGCCTGCTGAACCGCCTGCTGCTTGCGTCGACTCGTACACATATTATGGAGGCGGCCGTGGACTCGTACCATTTGGAACACGGACGGTACCAGTACTTAGTGGTGGCCCGTCTTTCAAATGGGCGCACGCGTTACTTGTACCGATTCTACCAGGACTTCTATGATCTCCAGGTGAAATTGCTCGAGCTTTTCCCCTACGAGGCCGGCAAAATCGAAAACCTGCGTCGTATCATTCCTTCCATCCCTGGTCCTTTGATCAATGTGAATGATTCAATCTCGAAATTGCGCAGGGAGAAGTTAGACTATTACCTCCGCAACTTAGTCTCATTGCCTTCGCATATCCTGCGGTCCGAGGAAGTCTTGGGGCTTTTTGAAGTCACCGAAAACGGATTTGATAAAGAGGTGATTGAGAGCCAAGTGGAAAAACGGTCCTCCCGTCCAGTGATGCGTCAATCTAATTACCAGCAGGATAGACTTTCCCACTATTCCTCGCTGCAAATAAATGTCCATCGTACGTCGGTCACACCGTCAATGGACTCGCTGACCCAAAGATCGGGGTCTATATCTTCCTCTAATCTTCTTGCTAATTCTACAAGTGCGCCCATATTAAATTCTGCCACCAGCAATTCTGCTGCAACAGAAAAACTGGGCAAGGTGAAGGTCAAATTTTACTTTGAGGACGATATCTTTGTGCTCTTACTACCCGTGAATTTGCGCTTACAGGATTTGAAAACTAAGTTGCTGAAACGGCTTAATCTCGACCAAGAAGATGAACAGCCAAATGTCTATCTTTTCTTGAAAAACGATTACGACGAGTTCATGGACTCCAACAACATCGCCACAGATTTCCTTCTGCCTGAACAGCGCGACCAGTTGTTTAGATTGGTGGTTGATGATGATGAAAGATTTCAGGAAATTCTTTACGATAAATGCAAGGTGGTAATTTTATCGGGATGAACTACTCTGCAAGAGACTGAGAGTTCTGGCCACCAGTAATAGATTTTCAAAGTGTGGCCCCTGTCTTCTCTTTTATTTTTTATTGTTCCTTCATGAATAAGGAAGGCTTACCGTGAAAATTGAGAACAGACATGAAAAATGCCAGTTTCTTTGATGGTTTTTTTATGGGTTTTCTCAGCAAGGATGTCGGATAGACAGTACATGTATAAATTAAATACGGGTTAACAAGCACGGGAGCAACCTTGTGAGCAGAGAATAAGAAAAAGTATCAAAGTAAGCGAGGAGACGGGAAAACCCATGCATTTATATACTAAAATAGTCATGTTTCAAAAATGTTTCAGAAAAGTTTCAGCCTTCTTTTTTTTTTTTTTTTTTTTTTTTTTGTCTTCATTTAATTTTCATATCAGTGTCCCGCAATCTACAATGAGCGGAGTCAGGGTTACGAACTCACTCACAATGCGGTCCCTTCACCACGCACTGTCTATCATGCAAATACGAAGATTGTATCAAACAAACTCCACAGAATAAATATACACACATATTGAAAATCTACCATAACGCAATTTATCGGCCAATTTCATGGGCTACATATGACACAAAACCCAATTTTCATTTCTACTGCATTCATTTCTTTTTTTTCTTTTTTGTTTCATGTCGACCAAAAGCCACGAAAACGAGGGTCTTTCGTCAAATACTGAGAGTTCACCCAGCAAATTAACGGGGGTCATCCGTAATCTCTTTGGGTCTATTACTCTACCGTTTATACTGAGAAATAAAGAAGAGAAACTGCAAGAAACGAAAAGCAATGAGTCACTACTGCATCTGCCTGTGTCAATAGAAAAAAATACGGGACAAGTGCCGGACCTGGAAAGTACCAACATTGATGTGCTGCGAGAAAATAAAAACACCATCACTGAAGCTCTGAAAACAGGTCCTATTTCACTCCCACTTTCACTCCCGCTTTCTTCAAATACCAAAAACCTCAATTATTCAGATGAGTCCGATATTGAAATCACAGCAGTCTCTTATCCGAACCGAAACAGAAGCAAATCTTTCTCCGGTCAAAAAGAACAGGAAGTAAATATTCCTGTTGATGACCAACTGCTGCCTAAACCAGTATCAAAAACCACGGTAAAAACGAATATCTTACACAAAAAATCTGATATTCTACCGCCAGATCTTTCTGAACAACGGGTCCCAAAGAAACGAAGAAAGTTTAAAAGCTTCGAATGCAATAAGAAGCATTTGATTATAAATCCGTCTTCGGAATCCGACCATGAAATCACTCTTGATTCAAGTTTCAACAACCTTTCTTCACCTTCAAAACCCGCAAAACCTCAGTCAGAGTCGTTGCAACCAGCTAAGGCCCAAAATACAGCTACTGAGTCGAATAAGTTTAAAGCTATAGGCGTAGAAACCCCTGCTCATGTGACACCGACTCCAAAGGAAACAGATACTTCAACACAAAACTCCGTCTATCCAAAAATGCAGGCTTCACAGTATCAGAGTAACTCGCCGCATGTTGAGTATTTGGGCTCGAAAAGCTCTTTTTTCCGAGCATATGAAACACAGTTGAGAAAAGAAATTGAAGATGCAGAAAGACTGGAATTGGAAATATCACTAGCGGAATTGCAAGCAGGTATGGTGAATGAAGAAGACTTGTTTGCAGAAATAGATGAGCATTTCAGGAACATAAGTCATTCGAACATTCTCGGAGAGCAAGGAGAGCAAGGTGAACAAGGTAATCAAGAGCCTGTTGTTGAAGAAGAGCACTATGTGACCGAGAATCCAGAGCCTGCGATTCGCAAAGAATCAATAGATTTGGATGATGAAGTCATACTGTCTACTCAAAAGAGTCGCAATCAAACAATTCCACAGCAACAGCAAGATCTACAGGAAATTGAAATCGATACGCAAAAGTCTCCAATTAACCTTCTGAAAGAGGATGAGGATATCGCCAGCGATGCGGACGATTTAATTTCTTTACAAAAAGCTGCTGAGGACTCACAGCAAAGGACTCACAAACTCTCGGCACCAACTGGTTTGATAAATGAGAGTATTAATTCTAATTCGAGCCTGCATGTTGAGTCCCAAGAAAGCCCTATCCGAAACCTTCAAGTGCATAGTTTAGTAGCAGATGCAACTGCCTCTAATGAGGCAAAATCTACGCCTTCAAAACCTACCAAGTCTACGAGGCCGAACCCTTTCGAACAGCAAAGCCCTCTTCTAACACAAGAGTATGTTGATGTACCCGACACGGAAAATGAAAAACAAAAAATCAAGAACAGAAAGCGAAGAAAAGGGACTCAAAGGAAGCTTTTAAGATTACAGAGAAAGGGTATAGAGAATGATGCACAGCCGAAAACTGCAGAACTTGAGGTGAAGAACTCGAACCCAAATAAGGATGATACGAACAAGGAAGCCCATAACTCCCAAAAACAAGACTTGCCACCGTCTATTGTACACAATATGCAGTCACCACCGTCTATTGCAGTACCTATTCCTATATCACATACGTTCGCTTTACTGGACATTTTCCCCATAGACGAGGACCAGCAACAAATGGGAAGCTCTCCACTCGAGAAACCAGAACCTGATTCTTTGGTACACACTATCCGACCTGAGTTGAGTGCGAGAAACGAAGAAAGCACTGAAAATAAATGGCCAAAAACTATCGATGAGAGTGAAGCAGGCCTTCAATTTCAAGATAATCCTTTAGCTGAAAAGATTGTCGAACCGGAGAAAGATAACAAGATGTCAGCAGGTGGATCTGAAATTACCAGTCAAAGAGTATCGAGCCCTAAGTCTCCAGTAATGCATCCCTCTTCACCACAATTGAGCTTACCGCTTCCCGAATCTTATGACGAAAGTCCCGAAATTATCATTATATCGCTGGGTTCTTCCAGTAGAGGATCGGTGATATCAGTGGATGATATAGAAGAGCTTAAAAATCTACAAGGTACGGGCTTGAGTCAGTTTCCAAACGATTCTATGGATATTGGCTCCACTGTTATTCCGAACTCTTCCCAGTCTATCCAGGCTAGCCAAAGGCACAATCCGTTGACATCACAAATCGCCGTAAACAGTTCTCAGGAAAGTCATATCGATAGTTCGATAGCGTCATTGAACCAGAACCAAGGGTATAGACCAATATCAAATACCCACAGGAGGAAGAAGATGCGGACGTCACCAGCAAAAGTGTCCGAGCAAGTCAAGCCCAAAGAGGAACCTTCATCCAGGCCCAGACCGCTCTTTGAAATATTGAAAGAGAATTTCGATAAAGCGGGGACAAAATTCACGGGCTTTGATATTGATTGAAGATAAAGTGTACAATCTTTTATTCAAATCAATGAACATTGTCACTTGTTTGATGATAACGCTTCTTCCTATCGCAGACCTTGGGATTTGAAAGAGGCCTTTTTTTTTCGTTAAGTAATTAGTAATTTTTGAGCTCCAAATACACGGCGGAATAAGATTCTAAGATCCTCAAAAGAGGCTAATTCTACACTAAAAAGCTTGAATTCAATAATTTATCACCCAGAATAGTGGTCTCTTGGCTTCACCAATTACTCTCATACATTATCGCACACACAGAAGATAAAATAAATGACTTGTGGTTTAACTAATGCATAAATTAAAAGTCTAGATTTTTCTTCTCTAGATTCTCTTACTTTTTTTTCCGCTCAATTTTTATATTATTTCACAAAGAACTGATAATCACCATCGACAAGATTATTGATTGTGCAGTCAGTGCTCGTAACATACAAGCCTCACCCCGCAGCAATTTGAAGAGCCACACTTTTCCACTCTACTTCTCGCAATAAATAGTTCATCCTCCACAACTCCAAATTTCATTCAACCCTTTCTTTCCCGAAAAAAAAAAACATACCAACAATTCAATTGAAATGGTTTCTCCTAAATTCTCTCTTTCACACTTTTTCTTCAAGCCAACGGAATCAAGATTCCGGGCATCCAATGTGGTGAATCTTTACTTGGACTATAACTGTCCCTTCTCAGGTAAAATCTTCTTCAAACTCCTTAAAGTTATTCCCGAATTGGATAAAAAATACCCGGGTCAATTCCAATTTGTGTTTATCAATGTTGTTCAGCCTTGGCACCCAAACTCTGTGTTGCTTCATGAATATGCATTAGTTGCTGCTGAATTATTACGGAAAAACGATACCGAAACCTCGAACGAAAAGTTTTGGGCATTGTCAAACTCTCTCTTCAAAAATAAAGAGAAGTTTTATGATTCAGCCACTGTTTCTTTGGGCAGAAACGAAATCTATAAATTGATTTCCGACGTGGTTCTGGACGAGGTCGAGCTTTCTTTCGACTCTAAGGACATCTTGGATGCATTGAACATAAAAGAGGAAACCGATATTTCAAAGGCATCTAATGCCGGAAATGCTGCTACCGTGGATTTGAAGTATTTCACAAGATACTTGAGAACCGTGGGCGTGCACGTGACCCCCACAGTAAGTGTCAATGGCATTGTCAACGATTCTGTTTCAAGTGGCTTATCTGAAGAAGAATTGGTGAAAGTATTCGAGGCTTATGTCTAGGAAAGTTCTCATATTAAGATCTTTGAAATAATGCTGGAATACTTTCTTAACCGAAGATCGTTGGATAGATATTCTGTGGATTTTTCAAAACCAGTCAGTGCTTGTCATTTGTATCGTGAACCACTGTTTATAGAGAAGAAATTCCGTGTTAAGAATAAATTGTTCAGACATATGTATATTTGAAAATAGCAATTGCCCTCTCTTCTCCGCGGGAAAGAATTCTTTAATTCCGAAAAGGAAAATTGACCAATACAAAGACAGAATAACTTTCTACTCAGATCGAACGGCCATCCTGAATGAAATATCACGTACCAAGTCTTTATATCCTTTAATATATGTTACAAAGACTCTTTTGAGCAACACGGATATTTGAAAATAGCTTTAAACTTTTTTCTTGCTTTAATTTCACTTAAAAATGCTGAAAAATGGTCGAATATGACAAAAACTAAAATTTCTCTTCTTCTAAAGCTACTTAGTATGGATGAGAACGAGCATTCTGCCCACATCCAAACAGCCGGTCTAGTATAGTGGTAAGTACAGCTCGTTGTGGCCGAGCAGACCCAAGTTCGATTCCTGGGACCGGCAGTTATTTTTACAATTTTCTTTAATTTTTTTTTTTTTGTCGAGCGTGAGCCCTAATAGTTACCCGCCCCTGGTGCTTAAAGCGTGAAGTATTATGCGACAAAGGAAAATATGTTTCCTTAACAACTTTCTTTAGCGAAAATTGTATGTTTCTACACTATAGGAATTGTTTCAAGATGATAAATTTCTACTTTGTTGCTTGAAGACTCCGGTCACTGTAAGCACAATAAGACTACAACGGTATCTGACTCGAAACAAATATTTCCTAGTTATTTCAATCCTTACCCATGAATAAGTACTAACAATCAAAAAAGACCAGTCTGATCCTTAGTTTATTTTAAAATTTATTGTTGATTAAATCTTGATTTAATTGACTTGCGTATACGGAAACCCATTTGAACAAACCCCGGCAGCTTCTAACATTCGATTCAAGCAGGCCACATCTTAGTTACGGCATTTGGAATCATGGAAAAGCGTAAGGGGAGATCGCTCAATGCTATCTACAGTAAACCTCTCCCTCTCACGCTCTCGGTAGACAAATATGGACAGCTTCCACCAGTGACGGTGCACAATCCAATTTCGTGGATATACCTCTTTTATCGTGTTGCGGACATTTACTTCCGAACGCCAGCACAACTACTTGAGCCCAAGACTCAAGTTGAGGTTGTCGGCAAGGGCATGAATGTGACTTTTCAAGTGACAGAGAAAATAGGTATGGATCGGTTATGGAAACAGGGCTTTTTTGGGAAAGGCACGTTATCAAGATCCGACCCGACTTGGGAAGAGCGGATTGTGCGTAGGCTTAACTTGGGCGGGGGGCCTGCAAATGGAAAAAATGAATTTAGCAAAGAGGATGTGACCAATGTACGGCGAGAAGATCGTAAAGCCTTTAAAACTCTACGCAGTAAAGCCCAGGAATACGAGACGTTGGAGCGGAAACGGGCATTAACTGCCGAAGAGCAGAATGCATGGGTTCAAGTGAAGGAGGAGATGGAAGCAATGAAATCATCCAATAATCTCCGGGTCCAGTCTGACCAAACACAAGAAACGGCAGTGAGAAAAGAAGATTTGGAATTAGTAGATGCTGAAGCCTATACGCTAAAGCATAACCTTGAAACGTTGCAACTACAAAACGTGGAGCTATTTTTCCTACAATTTGCTCTTGATGTAGTGGCAGTCACTCGAGGAAGCGAACAGCTTCTGTTACAACAAGTGTTTGAACTTTGCATGCGCGGGAACATGGTCACTGAAAACAAGTT
>JAJMCO010000288.1:0-14795 GCA_030573015.1 Metschnikowia peoriensis | reverse complement strand
TCGTGTTTCTGCGCAACTCAAAGACGTCGCTGACCATGCACTGGTAAATCCACGAGTGCAGGAACATTGACGCAATGTCGATATTTCTATCCAATAAAATCAACACTGGCCGCTGCTGGATCAGTTGCAGAGCTGCAGTTCGGGAATTCGACACGTGGTCCCGCAATTTCATGTCCAATTGTGTGGCTACAAGCTCTGCAGGTCCGTTTTTCGGACATCTGATGATCGGCACAGCCTCCATGGTGACCAAAGTTGCCAAGAGCCCATCAGCAATTACGTTTGCAAGACCGTGGATATCGTCCTCGGAAGTTTGCGGATTATTGAATTTGGTGAAAATACGAGGCAAGTCGAGCGAAAATAAGTTTGGTTCTGTGACAATAAAATCGAGATACTGGTCGTATACTTGTTTGATTTTATGGCCCATGCCACACAACGACACTTTCTTGGCAAACTCCTCCAAAAGCTCGCGGTTGATTGCCAGCGTAAAATTGACATAGAACGACTCGTATTTCTCGCTTTGCAAGTCCAGGATAATCAGCGCCACGTTCTGCACTGTTGGCTCGACAAAATAAATTGCAGGAACATCGGGCAAGGGCGATCTTTGTGCCGTAATAAGCGTGTGCACAGTGATTCCACATCTTAGAAGGTCATTCACACGTAGAATGGATGAAATCACCGCCTGCGACTTGCGGTCCATGACAAGCACTTTCCAAACGATTTCCTCTGCTTTGGAAGCCAACGTTAAGTCCGCAGAGCCGTCTTTATTGAGGTGTAACATGCGCTCTAAAGCGTCTAAAGTAAGGCGTTAGTATTTACACGCACATGTATATATAGATAAGTTTTGCTGTGAATGTGGGCAAACATAATCCCAAAAAGCTCAAATGGCTAAAACTTTGAGGGCAGAAAAAAATCGACATACTAATTTGGCGTTGACGCAAACATAAGGCTTCGGACGACATGCTGGGAAATCTAGAACTATGCTTATTACGAAGGCCTGAAACAGCATGTGAACACTCCGCAGTTGGCTCGAGGAGGTGTTGGGTGTTTGTGGTGCACGGGTGTGCGATTTCTCAAATTACCCCAGAGCCTAGTTTCTCTTTTTATAACATCTTGAGCCTCAGGTGCGACTTTTTTTGGTGAGTGCCATGTGGCATAATAATAACTGTAGCTTGCTAGGTCGGTGTGATAGTGTATCTCGATAGAAGTAGTATACCAAATGGAGGGTGTTGATTAACAAAATTTTTAATGAGGCCTGTATAAAGCCAATTATTGGTTCCCTGAAAGTAAGTAAAGTGAGCCAATTCGTTTTTTACTTGGGTCACGTGCGTAAAAAAGAAATACTCGTTTAATACGGGTGAATTCAAATGGGGTGGAATAAAAAGTGAATTTTTTTTCAGGTGGAAAGATTTTGGAAATATGTCCTATTTTAATTTCCAAACGCCTTTGTAAATCCTTAATATTTTCCCAAAGTTCTCTTTACTTTAGGTACGGTCGGCAAACGTCTTTGCAAAATGTTACTTTTTTTTCTCCTCTGCTTCCTCGAAAATAAAGGGACCCACGCTGAAGAAGTCTTCCCCACATTTTATCTTCTTCGTCAGCAAGAACACCACACTCTCAAGCTGATCCTGTACATCGGAACCCTTTTTATTTTTTGGTCTTTTATTTTCTGACTTCTACCACCTTCGAGGCGGTAGCATACATATTTATTTTTAGCGAGGGTTTTATTTGCGCTTAGTCAGACGCGTCCGGCACAATTTTCGCTACAATTTCTAGGCAAAATCCGTGGAAAGCATAAAAATTTTGCTTGCGCGACTCAGAGAATAAACCGACCCGCCGCTTGAACAGAACGATGAAAAAAATTGAGAATAATAAAAAATTCAAAGTAAGAGGATAGAATTAGTGCTTATTTCTCTTTTATTATTTTCCAAATTTCCAAAAGACTCTTTATGATACCCGCCTCAACAACAGTAACTTTATTGCGCACGGCGAGCGGAAGTGTACCTCCCCCCCCCCCCCACGATCTCAAAAGTTGGGCTGTGAATCAAGACTCCCGAATGTCGTGCAACGCATCCGACCGAACTCGCGCATGTGCCTGCACCGTAAGCTTGCAGTGGCGGAAATCCGTTTCCATGTATCCGATCACACTAAGGCTTCTTTCGTCCTTCAATTTCCCTCGACTTTGAAATTCGTGGTCCGATCTTTCAAAAACGAGAGGCCCAACTAAATTCTAGTCGAGATAAATTATAAATTCAATGAGAAAGAATTGCGAAATAAGCTTCCGAAACACCCTTGGCCGTGAAATCGGCTTATCTCGCCCTAACTCGTAAAAGCAAGGCAAGTGACGTTATCTTCCCGCAGCCGAAACGTTATTCATAGCTAAAAGGGTGGGACGTAAACACGTACTGCATAATCAGAAGAGAGATGCGTCCACCGCGGTTGGGAAGTGATCAGAAAAAGCCTTCATCAAAGAAACAAAGTCTAGTTTGCAAACTGTATGTAACGTCTACTTTTTCGGGCTTGATATCGATTGACAACAGAAACAAAAATCTTAAATTTAAGCAATATGGACAAGATAAGTTTTGTGCTTCCGAATGCCGAACATAAATCCGAGACCTGCACAAAAACTTGCACGGCTCCCGCACTGAAAAGCATTTTCGAAGCGGAAATCCTGGAATGTGCTAAAAAAATATATAATTCACAGCGCGCTTTCATGGAGCAAGCTCGTAAACGTCTGAGCACCTATTTCCTCTGACACTGGAAAAGAACCATTTTATAAATACATAAATGCAACCATGATGATACCACAAAATCAAAAAAACGTGTGAATATTCAAGGAAGTATGGCATCGAAATCCCGGCAAAAGTTATTGTTCGCCGGACGCATTCGACGCTGGGGTGCGTCTGCGCCAGTTCGGGTCTTACCTCCGACAGCAATGCGCAAAGCTGGCCAGGCTCGTCAGACGCACCCTCATGTACATCGCACGACATTTTTTTTTGTGTTGATGCTCCAGGCATGACGCGACGGGATGCCGGTTTATTTTTTTTCTTGGTGACGCAGCTCACCGCCCGGCTCAAGCCTCCCTTTGATATTGCGCGGAGTATCCTAGTCACTGCGATACTCCACAATTCCTCGTAGCACCTTGATTTTCCCAAACTCCTCGTGGTCTATCATATTCTCTTGGCACTTTACTTCCTTAGGCTTATTCTTGTGCTCGGTGCCCGGCTTGGGCCACACGCACTTTAATCGTAGTCTCTGGCACTCGGTACATTGAGGCCGCGTCTCACAGCATCGCTTTTTCCGCTGGCGGCACGTAAGACATCCCATACGCGACCGCTTTGTAGGTTTATTTGATCCCAGCGCCTGCAGCGTGTCCAAGGTTGAGGAATCTGAATCACGCATTGATGCAGAGTCGGTGTTGGGACTGCTGGACGTCGATTCCTTCGACGAGCGTCGGTCGTAGTTACTGTTTTCAGGTCCATTATTGATGGCTGCCACGTTACCCATCACATGGCGTGGATCCCATTGCTCGCCACCGTGAGTAGCAGGATAGGCCCCATACGCACTGTATTCCGGTGGCATCATTTGATAGGAATGCATGTGCATGGGCGGTGGGCCATATTGGGCCATGGGTGGGGCAATTATTCCACCGTAAGCAGGTCTCATGTGGGGCAATGGCTGTTGCTGTTGCTGCTGTTGCTGTTGCTGCACCATGGGCCGTGGAACAGCTTCGTCTGTAGCTGGGTCTTGTTTTTGCAGCGGCAGCGCTGCTGCCAATTTGGGCGGGCTATTTGCGCTTTTATTTGCAGCATCTTGCTCCGCGGGGATTGGTGCTGTAGCACCCGGAATATATGGTCGACTTTGGGGAGGCGGCACATAATTGTATCCTTCGGGTTGTGAAGCGGGATTCGGCCACGTATTTGGGGGATTTCCTGGGGCAGGGGGCACATGCCACGGCGTATTCGGCCATTTGCTCATGCTTGTATAAATGTCTGCTGCGCAAAGTTAGTAAAAGTTCACAGGTGTTAAGGTTCCTAAAATGCAAAGTCCCTATGGAAATGGCAATTTCTCTTCTTATGTAAAAGCAAGCATGTTTAAAGATCGACTTCATCTCTTGTGTGGCGTGTATTTAGGGTCGGCTTTAGCCGCCAAAGCCCACACCTCCATACTGGAAGAGGAAATAAAAAAAGAAAACAAAGAAAAGAAACGCTCAAAATAGGGCACGAACACAACTCGTGAGGGGCATGCAGCTAGCTTGGGAGAACCTCGTATCCGGCCTTTTAACCTATTCTGCTTTTTTAAATAAAAAGAAAGGTGGAAAAGTGGCGGATCATGCCGACGTTTCACCAACTCAACTGATGTATGGAAAAAATCAGGGGGAAAAACACGTAAAAAGAATGGGAATTCTAGGAACAAGTTCGCAGGAAATCGGGAAAAAAATAAAGAAATTCGTGCTTCGGAGCAATCAACATACCTTGGTTAAATATTGTTTCCACAAAAATGCATTGGAGTTTTCAGGGTCCGTTTGTTGATCTCCCGGAAATGTGGTGTGGAGGCTGTGTGTAAGGCGATTTGTCGAAGGAGGGACAACACAGATGCACGTTTGGTAAAAATGTAAAAGTGTGATGGGTAAGAAAGCGGAAGAAATCCAAATGCAAAGAAACGAAAGAGTGGGTGGGGCGGCTAGGTGGCAAATTATATAACAAGTGGAGGGGTATGGTAGGGAAACTTTTTTTCACGACGCTTAAACACCCTATTTAAAACACTTCGCTGCAACTAGGGCCATGCACTGCTGGTCTTCGAACCATGCATAAAGGCGCCAAACTTTGAGAAAATGCGGGCAACACAAAAAAAATGATGCATGTCGTACAGAAAAAGCCCATTGTTTCACGCAACTGTGCAGTGGTGTAATTTACTGAACAAGTGCAGGTTTGTCTCCGGTCTTTTTTTTGCTCGCGGGCCTCGCTCGGAAATCAACCGCTCAAAGTTTCAAAATAGCCCGCTCCTGCGTAACGACAAAAACGCCTTCAACAACGAACTTTTTGCCTTTATTATCCTCCGGCGAACGGCGCTTGTGATCAAATAGATTCCATATATCACTTGCCTAATTGGCATTTGGTTTTACTTGTCTCTTTTCTTACGTTTTTCTTGTTTTTCTTGGATGAGCCACAATGGGAAAGTCCGGAATCCTTAAAAGGAAACCGCAACGCCTTGATCTTTTATTAATTTTTATTTATTTTTTTCAACCAGAACGGCAGGATTCAAAGAGTGTTTGCTACGAATGTAAGTCTGCCTAACTGTTACAAAAAAATTGGTGCAGTGAGGGGGGTGCATTGGTTGCTACCAGACTAACCTCTGGCTGCTCGCGCAAATCCCAGATCTGGAAATACACTCGAAATCTCGAAACAAGTTCCCGGATTCTACCAACAGCCAGCTGGTTTTTTAGATAACCTTGTATGAAAAGGCGCTCAATCGCAGCACTTAGTACATAAAGAAGAAAGGTTATCACCAAAGTACGCATGAGAACACCTCAAGACTCTATTTCATGCCCCGCTGCTTAGTTACAGCAAAAACACGCCATACCTTTCGGCAAAAGTTATGGTAGTGTACACAGAGAGCGAGCACATACAGCCATCCTAAACCGAAATTCAAAAAGCAACCCGCAAAAGAAAGCGCGTGCCACATTCCGTAACCCCCTTCCCCCATGCCCTGCAGAAATACAGCATCGTTTGCACGGTATATAACGCACATGCTTGAAAAAGAGCCGCCTTGAAGCCCAGTCCGGTTTTCACTGGGGAATGTAGCCCGACATTACGACCTGAGTCCATTTTAAAGAGAAAAACTTTTATTTCTTTTTTCGTGCACGAGCTGCGTGCCCATTGTTATTTCTCAAACGCTTTTTCTTCGTCATGTGGGTGTATGCAACTCCTATAAGAGTTTCCTTGTGCTACGAAACCTAACCTTTCTCAAAGAGAAAGTGAGACACTCCTTCGCAAGAAAATTATATTCAAACTAGTATACAGTGCTATAAAGACGGCTCGTTCTTTGTAACGCGTGAATCCAAGGCACAAGAAAAAGGTGTTTGTCTCGATTCCGTTTCGTCGTCACTTCGCGCGTTGTTTCCACTTGCTTTCTTTTTTGTTCGTCAAGGTCTCGCCCACCTCATGTTAGCGACTCCTTAGAATTGCGACTACTACATCATTTCACTCAATCTCAACCCCGTAGTATGCGATTTGTTGGGCTCAAACCGGCGCCGGGAATCTCTTACATCATTCCAGGCATTCCTTGTGGCATGCCCTGTGGTGCACCTTGGCCTTGGCCCTGGCCCTTCAAAGACGATTTACCTGCCTTCAAAAGCTCGTCACAGAGCAACAAGTTCGAGGCGATACCTGTAGCAGCCAGAGTAGCGTTTCTCACCACTCTGTACGAGTCCCACACACCTTCGAGTGAAGGGTCCATAGGCTCGCCGGAGACAAGGTCGATTCCCACAACATGGTCGTCGATGATCTCATCCTGGCATGCAGAAACGGTCTCCAATGCATCGAGACCTGCATTTGTACTCAAAGTCTTTGGAACCACAAGGAGCGCCTCGGCAAAAGCCTTGACACCCGGTTTGTTGCGGCCCTTGAGGGTCTTCGAGGATAATAGATGATTGTTGCAGCTCATGTAAAAAGCACCTCCACCTGGAACAATGGATTCATCCTTGATGACGTTGGCGACGGCACGCAAGCCGTCTCTCACTGCATCTTTAGTCTGTTGCAACACGTGGTTGGTCAGGCCCTTTATAAGAATTGTAGATGCCTGAGCCTCGGTACATTCCGTGATGTATGTGAATTTGTCCTCACCAATGCTCTCCTCGTAGACGTAGCCAGCTCTACCCAAAATCTCGGGAGTCAAGTCATCCACGGAGTTCTGGGCCTCACCACCAACAATCAACTGCAATCTCTCCATGTTTCTTCTCTTGGCTCTGCGCAAAGCTAAGATATTGTGCTTTGCCAACACGTCCAAGGACATTGGGTCGATACCCTTCTGGTTGATGATGACAAATCCGGCGTCGCCATTCAAGCCGCACACCTCGTTCTTCAAGTCAACAATCTTGCGCAACTTCTCGTCGACAAACTTTCTTTCGGATGCCACCAACTTCTCTCTTTGTTCAGCGGACGAGTAGAAAAAGCCCGAGTTGACCTCGGTCTTCTCGTACTCTAGCGACACGTTCAAAGTCAACACAAACGCGTTGTTGACTCTACGTGGCATATCTGGGTGTCTAGCACCGTGGTCTAAAACCAATCCTTTGATCAAGCTGGTGTCTGAAGCTTTACCGTGTTGCATTGTCATGATCTCCACCATGTGCAAATCCAAGTTCTTCTTGTCTTCACCCTCGCCTTGAACAGACAACACAGCGTCTGTAACGATAGGCGCCAACACATCGGTCAACTCGGGCGTCACTTTTGTGGCCACCGAAGTACGGGCTACTTGAAGCAAAAACTCGCGATCGTAAGATTCAGGGGTGGTCTTGAACTCGTTCAAATGCTGCAATGACGCCTCGCGGGCAAGCTCAAAGCCGTCCACCAACACACGTGGGTGTACACCCTCGCTGATGAACCGCTCGGCCTGCTTCAATAATTCACCCACCAATAACACCACAGTGGTAGTTCCATCACCTGTGATCTCGTCCTGTGCAGTGGCAGCACGTGCAATCATGACGGCAGTGGGGTGTTGGATTTGCATCTCCGTGAGCAACACTTTGCCGTCCTTGGTGAGCTTCAAGTTGCCGGATCCATCCACAAGAAGTTTCAAAGTACCCTTTGGGCCCAAATTTGAGGCCAAAACCTGCTGCAAGCCCTGCGCAGCGGCAATGTTGACCTGAAGAGCCTGGGCACGTCTCAAAGACTCGGCTTTTGGATTCAAAAGCTGGAGAGAAGACGACATTTTAAGGTGTGAATGTGCGTTTATAACGTGTTTGAAATACCGATCTCACGGGTCTGATTTGAAGAACGAAGAAAAAAATGTGCCCGCACCACCGCGCTGTTTTTTTGAGTGAGGTCACGTGGTGTATAGTCACGTGTTGGAAGGTTTCTCTGGCGAATTTTGGATGGCGATAAATCGACCGGGTGAAAGAAGTAGAAGCCTTTTTTTGATTCCAAGTTTTGGGCTAATATTGGAATTTCAGATTTATTAAAAGAAAGTGCCTCATCATGATTGAGCTCGAAATTGCTAGTATTCTTGGTAATGTTCGGCGCGTCTACATTACCTCTGAATCAAAAAGACATATCTCCCTCTCATAACTTTTATCTATTTCAGATATGAGTTCAAATAATTTTCGGAACCTTTATTTTTATTTCGATATTTCTGTGTTCACGATCTTATGAAAAGTAAGCAAAATGGAGAAAGTTTATATGTTGCAAATTGATCAATAATATAACTGCGCGGTGCACGCATGTGGCCATGAAATTAGGTGCCAAAAACGGAACTCACAAAAAATGGGTACTGTTACCCTCGATGCAAGAGCTAATGATGATTGAAAATAAATGAAGTATACACATTGATGAGTCAGTTTCTTATGTGTTTAACATTTGATTGTGTGATTCCGCAAAAACTTTTGCGAAATATTGAAATAATTCTAGAGAAACGGATCCCGGTAACTCCTTAACTTCAAAAACATTTTTATGATACGACCACGAGCCAAGAAGAAAAAAAAGAATTCACTCAAGTTTAATTCTAACTTCGATTCTTGTGGACTCAGTTCTTCAATCTGGAAACTACTCTCACAATATATCCCAGAGATTTCCAACTCAAAATGTAATGAGATAAGGGTATAAAATGGTTTGAAGTCTCAAATTTGTATTCTTTCTCCATACGTGAAGAGATGAACCAGCCGCTCAGTCTAGTAAATCACGATTTGATTGAATCCTTAGGCTCGCCTCACATTGACTTACAGAAAAAAAGAATTAAAAAATATATATTTGTTTGTAGATTGTAAATATAGAATCCTTTGAAGAGGAAATAGAAACTTAAGAGGCTGCCCTTGCGCTTGTTGATCTTGATCTCTAGTCCCTTTCCTCTTGTCCGTGTCGCACTAGCGAAAGACACTCTTCGAAATCGTTTTTTTCTTTCTTTTTCGATATCTAAAGATTTATAGAAATGGTCTTACATCAGCTTGTCTATTATATTACCAGCATTCAAAATTTAAAGCCCTGAGAATAGACGAAAATCGTTTTCGAAAGTTCGCCTTAATTCTTCAAAAACTTGTGTCATAACGGGCATTATAAACTATTTGAATCTTTTCAAGTATAATTTCTAATCAATGACACCAAAATTATAGAAGTCCCGACCAACAAAGAATAATCATGAAACCTTTATTTGTTCTTCTATCTTAAACAATAATACATGTGTCTATTGGCTGAAAACAAAAAAAAAAAAAAAATGTGGGCTGAGCCGAGATCCGAAACATTATCAATAGGATTCAAAGAAATATTTTTTCCATGGATTCTTTGCAAATTTTACTCCGATCTCAATTAATCACGGTCAAATTGTTGTGCGCGACCTCGTGTTGTAAGGTAGACACACTACCAAGTGTGGCTACTGGCACGAGTCACCCTCTGTTGTCCACGTGATAGCAAACTTGCTAAGCGGTTACCCGCACGTGTAGTTGTAAGAAGTCCAATCTCACTCTATCCCTTAATATTGTAAGTTAATTTGTGATAAGAATAAATAATCCAATTAACAACAAGTAACCTTACTTACTCCACACTCTATTGACTTCATCGACTAAACTCCATATGTCTGGTAGACTGACCTAAAGCTCAGTCTACACAAAGCCTATCCGTGAAGTTTAGCTTCCGCACGAAGTTGTACCTTATATAAGGAGGTGACAATTCGATGTATCATTTATGATGCTGCCGCACCCTGCACCACAACACAAATACTATCTGTGTATAGATAATCCCACATGATGAATATTTTACTCCAGTATTCAGCGTCTTTCTGAGACTAGCATCACACTATCTGCTTGCCAATTCCTTCTTTTATTTTTTTTTTTTTTTATTTTTTTTTTTTCTTGACTACTTGCAGGGCGACTTTTTGGGTGATTCTATTGTTCTTTTCCCGATCTCACTGTACATGCATCCGCCTTATTGTTCAATCGTGTCTCTCTATTGTTCCCTGTGTGGATGAGGCATGACCTTGCCGAAAGGCCCCAACATACACTCCTAAACTCCCGGTTGGTAATTGACTCCATAAAACCGAAAAATGCTTATAAGAGTTTTTCAGTAATTTATACATGTGTACTTCTTTTTAAATATGGTATAAGATCAAATCACGCTTTTCAGGGAAGGAAGTTCTCAAAGAAAGAAACTTTAGTAGAAAATTTTTGGGAAGATCGTTTCCTGTGACCGCCGTCATTGTTTGAATCAATACAAAGAAAAGTGTGTAATAGTGTATACAATTAAATGATTATATTAGGCTAGAAACTGTAGGCCTGGCATAAAACATTCATCTAAAACAGAGACAAATTTATACTGGCAACGCTTACCGCCAATTAACAGAAATAGCATTTATCAATACCAATTTCATCAAGCGCTGTTTAGATCAACAAAGCAATACCGGCAGCAACAACGGCACCAAAGGCTCCGGTGGCCAAATGAGAGGCGCCACCCAAAGCAGTACTAACTGAAGGGCGAGTACTGTTGGTCACATTAGTGTCGTGGCTGTGGCTGTGGCCATCCGCATGGCTGTGGCTATGGCCCGAAGCACTGGAGACAGAAGAAACCAAAGAAGTAACAAATCCGCTGGAGTAGCTCGAGGTGGCCTGGTCGTGGCTGTGTGCGTGATCGTGATCATGAGTATGGCCAGAAACAGACGAAGTAGGGGCAGCAGCACTTGAGCTGGAAACTGCATCGTGGCTATGCTCATGAGAGTGGCCGTCTGCATGACTATGGTCATGGCTATGGCCTGAGGCACTGGGTGCTGCTGCAGAAACAGTGGTACTGAATCTACTGATGTAGCTGGAACTCACGTCATGGCTATGTTCGTGAGAGTGGCCGTCAGCGTGACTGTGGTCATGAGAGTGTCCAGTAGAGCTTGGAGTGGCTGCGGTACTGGAAGTGGCTGCAAGAGAAGTGCTGGCGCTATTGACAACACTAGGAACCACATCATGGCTGTGCTCATGAGAGTGGTCGCCAGAATGAGAATGGTCATGGGAGTGGCCACTTTCGTTGGCAGTCACAGCAGAAGCAGCAGCCAAGGCGTAAAAAACAGATCTGTATTGCATTATTTCTTTTTATTCTATTTTCCTTGGTTCAAGTTCTCGAGATTGCTTGTTCGATAGAGAAAGAATGGTTTTTTTACAAGGAAGGACCAGGATACTTGCCTGTTTAAATATTACTTTTGAATAACTTCATGGTTTTCAATATGGCCTTTATTATCCACTGATGTGGTTATAATGGCAAGCAACTCCCATGATTCGTGGAATCCAATTCTTGTGTTTATGAAAGATAAAATTTCTTGGACTTAACCACTATAACAGAAAAAAAAAAAAAACTGGTAACGCGTCAAGCTCATGAGCAGTGGTCGCAAGGCTCTTGTCTAGTCATGATCTAAACGATGGAGATTGAGCTGAGGCATTAAGATTGTGTCAGAAATTCGGAATATGGTAAACTATCTCATTTCTTTAATAATTCAACAATTCACTGGAGCTAATTCGTCTATTACCGTGGGCAAGATCTCATTTAGGCATATTGGCATAAATCGAATTACCAGCCACTACATAGTCTTCAAAACGCGGCATTCATTGCATAACTCCCAATTTTAAAGTTTTCAAGTCTTCATCCGTTTCTTGGCATGTTGTCTTGGCATAGCGTTGTCTTTCGCAACCACCAAGAAATAGTTGCAACTGGAATTAAGCCCAAATGGTGGCTCGTAAATACTTGACAGGGCATTTTGAGACTACGACCATGAAAAGATTTATGATGTACCTCTCAATTATCTTCACTTTCTATACTATTTTTATTCATATTTTTATTTCTTTTAAATCCAATCGATCAGAAAAAAACGGCCTTTTTTTTTAAGAGTGTTAATTTGAAACTAATTAAATATCGCCGCATCTCATCTTGCCAAGCAATTGACCGCAAAGTCTTTCTGCCAAGATTTTACACTGCGCGAAATTCCCGATCCATTTTTGATTGGCCTTGTGTTGTGGTGGTTACTCGAAGAAGAAAAAAAAAACGAAATGCAATTTCTGAAAGTTTTCATAGAAAGATGAAAATATAAAAAATTACTTTCTATCTGCAAATCACAGAGTGAACGCCGTATATTTTTGAACTCTGCATTTCGGCTGCACCGCATGATGCGCCTGGCTTGTGTGGTTTCTCGTTTATTATAGAAATAAGTGGCACAATTTCAACAAGAAAATTTCCTGAAAGACTCGATTATTACTGAGTCAATAATGGCGTTTGATGATAAAAGTGCTCAACATTTGCCGTTTACGATTTTTGCCTTCAATCCTTATATAAAAACAACAGCATTCATTGCGTTCCGTGGGGTCAGCAAAAGTTAGAGCCGCAAACCATGGCGTTCAAGAAATGATACACTTTTTAAAAATATATACACATCTATATATTTTCTCCTATTTACTGCTCTAATATATTTCACCGGATCATTTTCCAGCACTGGCTGGCTGATTCCATAGCTCCCTTACAACAATTATTGTCATTCTTTTTCATTCTCCTTCGCGCGAGTTGCAACATTTTTGCAACGAGGAATGAAGGGTCACAGACCGATACCTTTTTTTAGGTAACTCTTAACTATTCAAAAACTAAAAAAAAAAAAACTATTTCCCTAACGTATTTTTTTTTTGTGGCAAGTTTCGATTTCCACCTATCTTCATGAGAATTCACTATGTAAAGTGATTTAGGTGCTCTTTTTCTTAGAACTTAAATCAAATTATCCACTCATGGTGCTTGTTTAATATAAACTAAATACATGGGCGTCCTCTAATTAAAACAAAAGTTAAATTATTCTATACAAGCAGTTCATATACATCAAGTGAGAAATCTGCAAGGGTTTCAATCAAAAATACCTCCGAGCTTCTGAATTAAACTCTGCATCCTGATGAGGTTCACTATAACTTTTGATTTTCAAACACACCAATACCATTTAAATCAACAAAGCAACACCAGCAGCAATGAAGGCTCCAAAAGCTCCTGTGACTAAGTTTGAGGCTCCAGCCACAGAGGTTCTACTCGAAGAAACGGTTCCATTAGTATCATGACTGTGGTCGTGAACAGTTCCATCCGAGTGTGTATGACTGTGGCCCGAGGCACTAGGAGAGGCAGAGATCGAGCTGTAACTAGAGCTCATCTGGTCATGGCTATGATCATGAACCGTTCCGTCTGAGTGGGTGTGGCTATGGCCAGAAGCAGCGGCAGAGGAAGTGGCGACAGCACCAATAGAGCTGGAAACCAGGTCATGACTATGGCCATGGCCACCCTCATGTGCGGTGACCGTAGAAATCATGGCTGCTAAGGCTAAGTAAAGAGAGTTTAACTGCATTTTTTTTTTCTTTCTTCTTTCTTTTTTCTTTATATTTGTGTTGTGGAAGAATGTCTACGTTTTTAACTTCCGTCGAATCTGGAATAGTTGGCCATTTATATAAACCCCGGTGCCCATTTCACGTTCGAAGAACGGGCTTCTTTCAGAACACCTGGGTGGTTACTGCAGCTCACAATATACTTTTTTGCCGTGAGGCAATTTAATGGACGTGTTTTGAGCAGTATTTTTTTTTTTTTTTTTTCTTGGAATTTTGCACACTCATTCCAGACGCGATTGGTTCTTTGCCCGTATCAGCATAGAAGAAAAAAGTTAAGTAAGATCACTTCCATTGGATCTTTCTACTGAAAAGTGCAAAAAGAAGTTTTTCTAATTCTATGATTAGGCACGAACGAAAGGCGCCAGAGTATTGATCTACATCTTCACTTGTTTTCTTCTTTTTGAGAGCAATACAACAATAAACTACTCACAATGTTTTTTTTCGAAATATCAACATACAATTTCCCTGCATGACAGCCAGAAGAATTTGCTCAAGTCGGGCATACTGACTCTACTCTTTATTATGACACGGCTTCTTGGCAGTCGCCTGCAGAGCTTTAAAGGTGACTAGAATATTGGACGAGGCTAATTCAAGAGCTTTTGGTGGAGTCGGCTTTAGGCCACTCTGGGATATTCTTCTGTTTATTGTAAAATTTGCTATTCAATGCAAAGAGAAATTTATATGATTCTCCTCTTTGAAGAGGTGAAAAATTATTCCTTTGCCAAGCAAGGAAGGAGATGAAGATTTTCCAGTAGTAAAAGTGCCAAGAATATTTCTCGCTTGCGCAAAATTTCCTCCTCCTTCAGGAAATATCAATGAAATTCTTATTGTTCTTCCGCAGTAAGACGAAACAAGAAACCACACGTCCCATGTTAAAGCTTTAACAGATACCAGATCATATTTTTGATATGTATCCTGTTGCTTTTTTTTTTTTTTTTTTTTTTTTTTTTTTTTTTTTTTTTTTTTTTTTTTTTTTTTTTTTTTTTTTTTTTTTTTTTTTTGACTGATACATCTGATCAGTGTTGCGCGTTACGGCCGTTTTACGGGAAAATCACGATTTACGATTATGGTGGCCACCATAATCGATGCCGTAATTTAGATTACGGTTCTGAGGGCTACCGTAATCGTAGCAGTAATCGTTAATCGTAAATTTACCATAAAATTTGCCGTAAATTTGTCATAATTTTTCACCAAATTTGTCGTAAATTTGTCA
>JAJMCO010000287.1:0-14972 GCA_030573015.1 Metschnikowia peoriensis | reverse complement strand
AAAAAAAAAAAAAAAAAAAAAAAGATCACCGACTATGTACAAAAACGAAGCGCTAGAGCTCCTCCACGGTCAAATCCTTCTTGATCTTGAATGGTTTCCCCCGCCACTCAATCTCGTGTCCCACCATAGCCACCACCCAGATAGGCAATGCTAGAGTCTCACGCATGAGCCATATTTTAAGCCACAGCCAAAATGTGCGTGAAGACGCAGAAAGCGCCTGAAGCCAGCCAGGTGCTGGACGAGTGGACGTAACATTGCGTGACCAGCGGCAGTATTGTGTATAGTCACACGCAAGCCAGCACAACATGTGGAAAACAAAGAAACGAGTACAAAATACACGGTTCCAAAAAAGCGATGAAAGGGCAAAAGTGCCCATCAAGCCACTCACCAACGATTCCGTGGTGGGCTCCACTAGCGTAGCTGCAAGCACCATATATTTACGGACCCGGAGCCAGCGCACTCTTCTCGAACAATATTCGGCCAAAGAACTGGCAATATTTTGTGATTGCAATGGTTGAATCACAACATCACCTGTGAGTGCAGGACGGCCTTGACAATATTCCCATAATGCAATAGCAATCATGTTATCTTCGCCAATATACTTGGCGAAAAACTCGATGCCGTGGCCCGCGCCTTTAGAAGCCACTTGTAAAGCGTCCAGCACCACTTCAGGAGCAGCAAAAAACGGCGATTTTTTGCGTGGGATCTGCGCTACGGCCTTGTCGATATCCAGGCGACGATATAAGTTGGATTTACCGTTGACACAAGGCGCAATACACAAATTGTTCAAGCTCACGTAGAACTTCAGGTGCGACGTGAAAAGAAACATCTCGTCTAATAAACTGCCGGGGCCCAGACCAAAACCAATGGCCAGATCGACCGCCAACGCTAGCGGCACGTGATGCACCAATTTGACTTTCCGAGACCCGGCACCAATCTCGGATCCGCAGTTTGTGTTTTGAGCCATTGCTTTCACAGAATTCGCCAATATATGGCGGGAAGCCCATACATTCAGGTCCATGATCCATAAAAGATCGTGTTTTGCATGGCGGAAACCCTTGGCGAGATTGTTAACCTTGGGGTTTGGCCCATAGTAGTCGAGTTCAGGGGCCAGCACCAAGATCTGGGCATCTATATGTGGATATTTGGCTAATAATGCCCGAATTATTGGGACAGCCAGGTCATTTGCATCGGCTACACAGAAAAGCACCTGGAGTTTAGAGGCCGGATAATTCTGGCAAAACGACAGTTCGAGACACGAGGCTAATTCCGGATCCACGCCTTTCACCGGTCGAATAATTGTCACCGGTTCATACTGCGAAAAGGCCGATTCCAGTCTCGCATCAGAGCCCGCAAATTCGTGATCTAGAAGTGGCAATTCGGGCTCCGGAGGAGCGGCAAACTTCATACAAATGCTATAAAAGCCACAGAGTGCCGCTGCCATCATTATGGCGTACCACAAAAGGAGAATATATGCAATTACTAGGGCAAACATGAAGATTTTGAGCGTGTTGCAGACGTGTCTCACCTTTTTTCTCTATAAGCTTTTCGAGTTTGCGTGAACTTTTTAATTTTTCTTTCCTCTTTTCTCTTTTTAAACTCCCACGATGTGCACACCTTCTTTTCCCCACGAGAATTGCCCAGTTTATGTTTCTGTTAACTAGTGTTGTTGAGATCGGCTCGGCTCTTTTCTGATATTTTTTTTTTTCGTCTTTCCTACACCCTGCACGCGTGTCGTGTGGCCCTGTAATAAGAATCGGGCACAGGATAACTACACACTAGAAATGATCCGTTTCATTGATTGAAATTGAGAAAAAATAGACTACTCACAAAAGGAAGAGAGAGAAAAAAGGAATTTTTTATGATCTAATTAATACATTAAGATTTACAAAAAGAAAATAAGAAAAAAAAAAGATCCGATCTTTGACACTGCCAAGCACGGGCCGCGCATTAACGCTGTTTGCATAGAGACGACCAGCCGGCCCGCGTTTCCGCGCTGTGCACTTGTTTTTGATTATTGTTATTTATTGATTTTTTTCTTTCCTTTTTTCTTTTTTTTTCTTTTTTTTTTCTAGTGATTGTTGTCTTTTTTGTAAATTCCCTTTGTGTTCCCTTTAATGGCTTTATTTGTAATATTATATAAACTCTATAATCGGTAATAAGGAACAATTTTCTGTAAATTTAGCCTTTAATCCTTCTGGCTTAGTCAGCAACTAACCAAGATTTAGTAGCGCTGCACTCTGTGACACAGTTCAAATCAAAAAGGCGAAAAAAAAAAAAAAAAATTACAATAAATATCCGCGCCCACGACTTCGAACGTAATCTTAACACTACACGGCTTACGTTTGACATAACGGTACAAATTATATAAGTTCACCACTCGTCGCCTTACAGTAGCCGTAGTCTTGCTTTTCTGTTTTTGCTTAACAATATATTTACTTTTTTAATAGAGACTCGCAGCATGCCCAAGATCGTGATTATCGGTGGCTCGTACGCAGGCCTTCTTGCGCTTTCTACCATTGCTGGCACTAAATCAGCACTGTCTTTAGAAATCACGGTGGTTTCTCCAACTACTCACGCTTATTTCAACGCAGCTTCTCCAAGATTACTTTCAGAGCCTGAAAACTTCGAAAAGGCGGTTGTGCCTCTTGAGAAAGTCGTGGCACGCCTGAACGGCACGTTTTTGCAAGGGCTGGCTACAAATATCGACTTTGACAAACGCGAAGTCACGGTGGAATTGGCCAGTGGCAAGTCGGATTTGGTCAATTACGATATTTTGGTGCTTGCCAGTGGAACAGAGGCAAAATGGGCCGGATACAAGGTGAATACCAATCATTTGGAGGCTCAAAAGGCTATTCTTGCTGCCAACAACGCGCTTAAAAACGCCCTGTCTGTAGCAGTTGTAGGTGGCGGTCCCACGGGTGTTGAAAGTGCAGCAGAAATCGCTCACGAGTTCAAAAATACTCAGGTCACGCTTTACACTGGAAGCTCTGGGCCTTTGGTTTCTGCTGCGCCTAAATTGGGTGCAAAAGCTTCGCAAAAACTCGAGGCATTGGGAGTGAAAATCGTCAACAAAGTGCATGTCGACTCAGTGGAGCAAAACACAAAAGGCCCTCTGCTGTTGGTGCTTGAAAATGGCCAGACTCATACTTACGATGTCATTTTCGAGTGTTTCATTACGAAACCATATTCTGACTACATTCCGCTGTCGGCAAAAGATGCCAAAGGCTATGTTGTGACGGATAAATCACTCTTAGTTAAAGGCCAGCGTGGGGTGGTGGCGTTTGGTGATATTGTGGCAGGCAGCTCCAAAAGTATTGTCGATCTTAAGTTAGGACAGGCGTGTATTTTCCGCAAAACGATCCAGAAATTGCTCATTGATATTGAGAGCCCAGATTTCTACACTGAATCTATAAAGGAAGAAGCTTCTAATTACACTCCTGTCACACACACGTTGCTTGTGCCGATTTCTCGTAATGGTGGTGTCGGCATGGCTTTCGGGTTCCTGCTCCCCAACTTTTTGGTCTGGTTTGCCAAAGCTAAGACCTTTATGATTGAGAAGGCGCAGGAATTTTAGGTTGTTCCAAGCGTTCGACTCTTATATAATAATGAATTGTTTAATATTGTGCTACAAGCCCTAGCTTCTCTCTGTTCAGTAATATTAAGGCGTGACTGCCGAAACAGGTCATTTTATACCTTAAAGAAGAAAAGATATCAATAAAAATGGAACAAGGTGCGGAAATTGATATTTAAGCCCATATACGTGCAATCCCACGATAAGACAATTGGTCGGCTGGTTTCAAGCTTTATGTGTTTCATCACGTGATCATGACCTTCAGTGAGGCTTGGAATTGTGGGAATCGACCGCGGTTGCGCGGAAATTGCCGAGGTTCCCACGAAATGAAAATGGACAACTCCATTCAAACGTCAAAGAAAGAAAGACAGAAAGGAAAAGTCTTATCAACTTAAAATGAGTATTTATCACCACTGCCTTCATTTAATCTTCAAGATGCTTTCAAAATAAATAAAAAACTGAATGTGGCCTAAATATCTTAAGTCTCCAAATGTTCGTGTTATCGTCAGCCTTGAGGGCCGCATCGTTCATCACATGAAGCTGGAAAAGATTGATAGAAAAAAAAAAAAATTCGGAAATTTTTTGCTTTTTTCTTTTATCCGTCTTCTAAAACAAAAAAAAAAAAAAAAAAAAAAAGTCCAGTGATGTACCATTGAACTAAGCGCCAAATCTGGAAAGTCGAACAGGCAATTGGTGTGGATTTTTTATTCGAAAAAAAAAAAAAAAAGTCACTGATAAGCCGAGGGCCGAAAGCCGTGCCCACGGGCCGTCGAACCTCGGCCGGCGCCCCGCATTTCACGCGCGATCTGCCCCAAGAATCTATAGGCCACAGATTGTTTTCCTCGGCCCGCTGCGGATTTATATAAGAGGCCGTCAAAACCCCGGATTCTCGTCTCATCCTGCCGTATTCAAGATAGAGAGAGAAAGATCCGATAAACTTCTTTTGTGATTTCATTTACACACATTCGATTCCGCTTTATTATTTTTTGGCCCCTCCAAGAAAAAAAAAAAAAAAAAAAGAGGCAAATAAAAAAATTACACCCTGCTCTGACTAAACAAGGTGCATTTTTCTTCCCGACTTTTCTTTTTTAACTTTCTTTGTTTCTTCATTCTGGTTGAAAAACCACATAATTTATCATATTCCCGATGCTCAAAACAGTGACGAGAATGACTAGAACATTTACCTCCTCAGCCGCCAAGGGCGACTTGTTTAAGTACCAGGCCCAGCTTCCGCGTTTGCCCGTTCCGACTTTGGCCGAGACCTGCGCCAAGTACGTGCGCTCCGTTGAGCCGTACCTCTCTGCACAACAGCTCGCTTCGACCAAGGCAGTTGTGGCCGAGTTTGCCCGGCCCGGCGGAAGCGGGGAGGCCTTACAGGCACGTCTCGAGCAGTTCGCCGGCGGGAAGGAGAACTGGTTAGCCGAGTTCTGGGACGACTACGCGTACATGTCATACCGGGACCCTGTGGTGCCGTATGTGTCGTATTTCTTCAGCCACAAGGATGTGCATAACGCAATTGGCAAGAATCAATTGTATAAGGCCACATTGCTTGCATACTACACCACGCAATTTTTGCTTGAGGTTGAGTCTGAGCGCTTGCTGCCCGAAGTAATCAAGGGCAATCCTTACTGTATGAATGCATTTAAGCATATGTTCAATAATTCCCGTGTTCCTGCCCCAGGTAGTGATATCACCAAGTCATATCCAGGTGCAGACCACCGTTACTTTATCGTGGCATTGAACAACAATTTCTATAAAGTGTATCATCACAACAAAAACGGTGAGCCATTATCTAAGGCCGAAATTTATCACCAATTATTGCACTTAACCACGGCAGTTAACCCACGTGTGCCTCGTGGAGAAGGTGTTGGAGCACTCACCTCTTTAAATAGAGATGAGTATTTGGCTGCTTATGAGCATCTTTTGAAATCACCAGTGAATTCTGCCTCTTTGGAGACAATCTTCGCGTCCTCATTCGTCATTTGCCTTGACGACAACTATCCCGTGACAATCGAGGAAAAATCGCGTAATTGCTGGCATGGAGATGGTGAAAACCGGTTTTTCGATAAACCACTCGAGTTTTTCATCTCGAAAAATGGTAATCTGGGCTTCTTGGGCGAGCATTCTCGTATGGATGCCACGCCTACCGTGCAAATGAACAACCAGATTTTGGCGCAGATCGCGAAAGAAACCCCAGAAACTTTTATTGCCGAAATCGAGACACTTGCGGCTTCTCCTGCCAATGCAGTGCCTGAATTGCCGGCACATTTGCCCTTTGATCTTTCTGTCAAGGCGAAAGCCGATATCCAATCTGCAAAAGAGAAGTTTGCCGCCACGATTGCCCTGCTTGACCAGGAAATCTTTCAGTATTATGGATATGGTAAGAACTTGATCAAACAGTTCAAAGTTTCTCCCGATGCTTACGTGCAAATGTTGATGCAGTTGGCCTATTATAAACTTACTGGCGTTGTCAGACCCACTTATGAATCTGCAGCCACCAGAAAATACTTGAAAGGACGTACTGAAACCGGTAGAGTGGTTTCGAACGAGTCCAAGAAATTTGTGGAGACTTTCACCAACAATAATGCCTCAAACGAAGAGAAAATTGCCGCTTTTAACGATGCATGTAAGCAACACATCAAGTACTTGAGTGAGGCCGCTGATGGTAAAGGCGTGGACCGTCATTTGTTTGGCTTGCTGCAAATGTTGCGCAAGGGTGAAGATGTGCCGGAAATTTTCAAAGACCCTGTTTTCAAGTACTCGTCGACATGGTACCTCTCGTCTTCGCAGGTTCCATCCGAGTATTTTCAGAGTTGGGGCTGGTCACAGGTGATTGATGAAGGTGTTGGATTGGCCTATTTGGTGAACTCTGAGTGGTTGCACGTGCATATTTCCAGTAAGAAGGGGTACGGCTTGAACTCTGCCCACTTGAAATATTACTTGCTAGAGGCTGCAAACGAGATGAAACAGGTTTTGTCGACACAATTGCCATCAAAGGCCAAACTTTAGAGAAATAATGGCTGCAAAATTTTCCCTCCAAGCCTTGAAGCCTGAGAGTATAACTTCAAGCAATGTAGGTACAAGGCAGGCGTGTTTCATCACGCAAATAAATTCATGAAAATAGAAATGACAAAATAGCAAAATCAAAACTCGTAGTGCTAAAAAAAAGTAAAGAAAAAAAAAAAAAAGAAAAAAAAAAAATTATCAACTCACTGCTTAAAAATTGTAAATTTAAGTGTCAGACGACATTCCCCGTGGGTGCACGGGTGTGCCAGGCATGAGCCTCAATTACCCCATAAACTATTTCTGCCATGCCACGGTTAAGAGAAGAAAAAAAATTCAAACGACTTACAAAATTTGAGGATTTTTCTTTGAAAAAGTCCGTTTTTTTTTTCTTTTTTTTCCACCGAAATCCAAAAATCTCACAATTGAAATTTGTCTAGTGAAACTGTGATTTTCTTGTTTCCATTCCGTCACTTTAGAAACAGTGGCAATCTATGTCCCCACAGTTAACCAAATAATCAGTTCAGGTCTCACTTAATTTATAACAATTGTCAGGGATAAAGAAAAACTTTATAAAAAAATGTCTGCCTCCATAAGTTACCTCACGGTATACAATGCCCATAACGGCCAGCAGGCGAAAATACCGAAACCCGTCCGCTTTTCTTCGTTGCAGAAACTCAAAACGCATCTTCAAGAAAGTTTCACCGATCATATCATAGCATCCATCGATAATATTTTCTTGCTCACACCATTTGGAATCAAACTTGATTACGCAATGGTAAACGAGATGTCGGAACTATATCTATACGACCGGCGGCTCTTTCAAACCCCCGCTGAAAACACGTTAGTAGTGCGTTATTTAAATCAAGGTGATTCTTCACAAATATCCATGTTAAAACCCGAAGCTTTCTCTTTTTTGCATAAAGAGGCAAACTCTGCACCACTGCAAAATATCAAACAACTTCTGGAAAGTCTTAAACAGTACGAAAAATGGACAAGAACCTTGAAAACCAGTGTTCGCCTGATGGGCGAGAAAATCGACGTGCTAATTCGCCAAATCAATGCGATTTTCAAGGCTTTGAACATCATTTTTCTGTTTGCGTCCAACTTTATAGGTACCGCCGAAAAATCGTTCAAATCCCAGCTCAATTTCGTGAAATTACTTGCCATGAAATCCCTTCACAAATCTTGGAAGTCTCATTTCAAATCGCTCGAAGATTTCCCGTCTTTCAAACTAAAAGATGGAACTGTAGTGCATCTAGATGAGCTTTTGGACCAACACTCGTTATCACAGGCGGCTCAATATGTGTCTGAACATTTGCCCGGAGTAGTGCTGCAATTTAATTCCTTGTCTCTGACAATAAACAAGGTCAATGACCAGAAAATCACCGTCGACCGGTTTATTGAACAGCACCGGCGCGAGTCGATGGAAAAATTCGAGAATTTTGACTCCGAACGACGGGCCATCATGTCAGAAATCGACCTGCTTTTGGCCAAAGTAGCGCAAGATATGCTGGCCCTTAACACAGCCCCTTCAGACGATCTTCCGACATATTACATCAAGCAAATTGCAACTTCACAACAACTTGTGGAAAAAACACGCGTTTTGTACGCGTATTTAGAGTCGTTTCATGAATTCAAGAATAAACTAGCGCAGAATTCTCCCGAAGTCTTTGAGAATATCGCTACGCAACAAATGAAGTGTGTGGAGGTGAAAACCACATGCAAAAGTCTTTTGGGGAGTTCGGAAAAACTGGGGGATTTTGCAGCGATCAAAGAGTATGAGGATTTGCTTTCTACTACAGTGGATCTCCCGTTATTGCTTGGGTTTGTGCTCATTGAAAAACGCCGGCAGTTTGAGTGGCACGACTTCTATGCTAAGGGCATTGTGACCAATGTTTCAGAACAGCTCACGGTGATTATAGAACACGAAAAAGTGTTTCAGAAGCTTTGGAATAAGAAATTTGGGAAACTTATAAAGCTCATAAATCCTGGCGTCGGTATGCACGTGCACGTTCCTGCAATCGACGTGACACTAGTGAACTCGGGCCCAAATCTGGAAACAGATTCGCCTTTAAAATGGTTAGGTGATGCTGTCGTTGAAAGAGAGGATGTGTTGAATTATATTGCCCTTGTAAGAACCCACAAATTTGTGAATAACGATAAGTTTGCCGATTTGTTGGAACGGAATTTCAAGGACTTGGTGGCTTCGACGGAAAAACTCAAGAAAATTACCAAGACAGTGGCTTCTTTGGGTGCCTCTTCTGGACTGGAATCAACCGCCGATCTCAAACTGCAAATCATCACAAGAGCCAATTTCCAAGGTGCCGAGGATGATAAAGATCTTGGTTTGATTAAAGGGCTCAAGTCCAGAATCAAAAAACTCGAGGATTTGCTTCATCAGCAGCAATTCAAGAACTTGACGGATTGGCCCGTGGTGAAATCTAGTTTCAACGAGCCACGTGATCATCAGGCTAGTTTACTTATGGATACTTCGAAAAGGATCACTCCTTCACAAAACCCAATCAACCTTTTGCCCAAACCTGTGCCGCTGAGAAAACTGTCACAAGATTCTACCACCGAAGTTCTGGGTCGCAAGGTTTTGGATGCATCTACCACTATAGATAAACATTTGGACAATATTCGGCTCCGCAAGGAAATCGCTGATTTACGGGCCTCGGTTTCAAAAGTGGGGTATGAGAAAGAAACACTTGCCTCTGAACTTGCAACTTGTGTTAAGATTAGAGAGGAAGAGCAACGCCAAAACGAAAAGACGCGGCTGAAATTAGAAAGTCAAGTTGCCGAAACACAGGCAAGTGTTGATAAACAGAGTGTGGCCCACGAGGAGGAAATAGCTGCACTTAAACAAAAGTACGAGGCCCAGATCGAGGCTCTACAAACCGAAAAAGCGGGTCTCAGTTCGGATCTTGAGATCAAAATAAAGGAGAATTCGAGTCTTGACTCTCAAGTGAAAGTATTACAAGATAAACTCGCAGCAACTACATCAGAAACAGTCAAGGAGAACGAAAAACTACAGGAAGAAGTGGACAGTCTAATGGCCAAACTTAGCGACCTCCAGATCATGAATGCAGAGCTTCTTTCAAACATGCAAGCCAAGGAAACGGAGTTTAGCACCGAGCGCAGCGATTTCGAAAATAAGATTCGGGCATGGGAGTATAAACTAGACGAGAAAACAGAGGATTTCGAGGCGTTGATGGAAATGACACAGAGTAAACTGCGTCATATTGAGGATTTGCTTGCCTCGACAAATAAGGCGCTTCTTGCGCTTTTGAATGGTGTCGGGGCGCTCTTGATTAGCAACGTCAATTATTTCCATGAGCTCTGTGAGATTCTTGAATCAATGGGACTTCTTTTAGTGCACGAAATCAACAGTGAAACAAATATTCCCGAGTTCCGGATCCGCAGAGTGAAAGGTTTGCGGTCAAAGAAAGATGTCGAAGATAGCAGGCCCCATTTGGAGCGCACCAAGTCTACAGCAGTACAGGAAGTAACCAAGAGTTTTGCGTGGATTTCGGAGTTTATTGAGCTGACGAAAGCGGATACGAAAGTATCATCAAATGGCGACGATACATTGACAACATCTACTGAGGAAAGCTCTCATGATGCAGAGCAATTAGAGGCAGAGACACGGTGCCTTTTAGATAAATGCAATCAGTTCGTGTTGAGCAACAGCAGCAGTGACAATAACAAGAAACTGAAAGTCCAGGAATTCCTCAAAACTATTGCATTTGCCGAAAACGTGCAGCTCCAAGCCCACGACGACGGGCGGGATAATTCCCACGAACGGTTTTTCGCCAACGGGATAGTGAAGCGGTTCAATGACGTCGAAGGCTTTGCTAAGAAATTGACGAAGGAAAATAAGGCGAAAAACACCGAACTTATGCGTGTAGCTAAAATCGCCAGTACAAAGCTTTCGGTGCGGGATTTCCAGGTGGGCGATTTGGTGCTTTTCTTGCCTACGCGGATCGAACGAGTTGGGGAAGATTTTGACACTACAAAAAGAGGCAGCAACAATGTTAATGCCATCACGCCATGGACTGCGTTCAATATTGATGCACCCCACTATTTCCTAGACCTTGGTTCGCGTGCATCTTCGATTTCCGCAGAAGAATGGGTTGTTAGTCGGGTCACGGGGATCTCGCAGCATAACGTCACGGAATCCAATGCTCGCGATTTGGCGGCAAATCCGTTTTCATTAAGTGTCGGCATCACGTGGTACATGCTAGCAACGGAAGCTTAGGCTGGTACGTTGTTGAACAAATAAGAAACACTTTCACCGTTGTGGAGTCTGCGCACGGCCTCAGCAAGCGTGGGGCTAACGTCCATCAATTGCAATTTCGGACATGCGGCCACTTTATCCTCGAGCGGGATCGAGTTTGTGCATACAATACGGTCTAATTGGGAGCGGTTTAAGCGGTCAATGGCAGCACCAGAGAAAATGCCGTGTGTGACCATTGCCACCACTTTCTGGGCACCATTATCAAGCAAAACATCGGCTGCTTTGCAAAGAGTGCCGCAAGTATCGGCCATATCGTCGATCAAAACACATGTTTTATTGCTAACATCACCAACCAACACCATTTTCGACACCTCGTTGGCCTTCTGGCGCTCCTTGTGAATAAGCGCAAACTGCACATCGAGTTTATCGGCAATAGACGCCACCCGCTTGGCACCACCTGCGTCGGGCGAAACAATGATCAAATCTTCACGAGCAAAGTTTTCCTTGATGTACCGTAAAGTGATGGGTTCCGCATACAAATTGTCCACGGGCACACGGAAAAAGCCCTGGATCTGCAGCGCATGCAAATCCAACGTGATCACATGGTCACATCCCGAAGTTTGCAACAAATTCGCCACCAATTTCGCCGTAATAGGAGCTCTTGATTTATCCTTTTTGTCTTGTCTTGCATAAGGGAAAGTGGGCACCACAGCGGTGATTCTCCGGGCACCACCGCCCCTGCATGCATTGATGATAAGAAGCAATTCCATCAAAAAATCGTTGATTTCGCCAAATCCAGTCTGCACAATATACACATCTTCATCTCTTACCGATTCTCCTACTGCCACTGCTGTTTCTTTATTAGGGTACTGAAATGCGCCCACTTTGGCCACTGGAAGCCCTAACCGCGCGGCTATTAGTTCTGCAAGTCCACGGTGCGAGTTTCCCGTGATGAGTTTGATGGAGTTAGGCGACGACGGCATTTTTTTTTTTATTTTTTGTTCTGTTTTTGCTTTTTGCTTTTTAATTAGACCATGGGAAAAATACGAATGGTTCATGAGACATTTCGGCGATGCGGGTCACGTGCTGAGCCGGGTGGATAAGAATTCACAGTAGGAGTAAAATACTGTATGAAAAAAAAAAAAAAGGATATAAATTAGGCGCGCACGTGATTCTTTCCTGTGGGGCGAAGGAATTATTAACGTTTTTCGAAGGTTTCTATGTTTACGAGAGGTAGAAATTTTTGATGTTTCGGGGATTTGCATTTAATAATACGGATTGGGGTATAAGAAGAATAAAAAGCGGAAAAATGGAACTTAGAAATGGCACTTAGAAATGGCAACCCAGCATAGTTAAATTGCTCCCAGTGCCTTGAATCATTATCGTATCATACTTGATTGTTTCAAAGATAAAAAAGAAGATTAGCAATGAAAAAAAGTTTCTCAAATTGCAAGAAAATATGTTTGGTATATTTCAGTACAAACAAAAGTTTTTTCTCTATTCACAGTGTGAGTGATATTAGGAAATTCTGCAGACTTGATAAAGAACTAAACCATAATAAATGAAGTGACAATCAGTATGAACATTTCAAAAAAAGTTGAAGGTTTTTTTTTCTTAGTCTCCATTTTACTGACTCTCCATGTTCCAGTAACAAGAATCTGTCTTCAAAGAATCCACAACCACAAATCAAGATCTCCACCATTTATCAATATACGTCATTATTATTAATACTTGGAAGTTGGGGCTTGCAATGAAGCAAGTCTTATTCACCAAAATACAGGAGCAATTCTTGTGACAATAGTCAATTCCTTAAACTCTCAAAATTCTTCTTTTTATCATCTGTAGACTGATGAGTCTTGATTATTTTTGGTTCCACCACCAGTAATAATCAAATTCAAAAGTCTCGATACATAGAAAAATGATTTGCAGCACAGTTGTTTTGATCAATACATAAAGCTCGAAATTCTAAGAAACGCTAAATAGTGTCAGCCCTTGTTACACAGCCTTTTGTTCCCTCTTGAAGGCTCTGCTGGTGTAGCAATACAGTCGTAACATACTATCACACATTAAAGAAGCAATGATTCGCAAGCATTGGTAACAACGAACTGATAATAAATGAAGGTTTATTAAAGCACGCGCATGGCGTGGACTATATGCGGATCCGTTCGTTGGACATGGGTTTTTTTCTTGTGTATATATAAATCTTTTTTGTATAAAAAACCAAAATGCAAAAGTGGAAGTGAATTACGCGGGGTGGAGCGGTCTGTCACAGACTAACGCCCACAGACCCCAGATCAAGGTAGTGTTTTACTTAGATATCAGTAACACAACCCTTGGAGGCGTCGGTGACCAACTTGTAGAACTTGAACAAAGTACCGCGCTTGTATCTTGGTTCAGGAGCAACCCAGAGCTTTCTTCTCTCGGCCAACTCCTCTTCTGACACAAGCAAGTCGATCTTATTGTTTTCGGCGTCAATGACAATCTCATCACCGTCGTAAACCAAAGCAATAGGGCCACCCACAGCAGCCTCTGGCACCACGTGACCAATCAAGAAACCGTGAGAACCACCGGAAAATCTACCGTCAGTAATCATGGCAACGTCCTTACCCAAACCGTAACCCATCAAAGCAGAAGAAGGCTTCAACATCTCAGGCATACCTGGGCCACCCTTAGGACCCTCGTATCTGATGACAGCGACGGTCTTCTCACCCTTCTTGATCTCACCAGCCTCCAAAGCGTCGATGAAAGCACCTTCCTCGTCGAAAACACGGGCCTTACCCTTGAAGTAAGTTCCCTCCTTTCCAGTAATCTTGGCCACACACGAGCCAGGAGCCAAAGTACCCTTCAAGATTTGCAAGTGGCCAGTTTGCTTCAATGGGTTGGACAAAGGTCTGATTATATCCTGTCCCTTAGGCAAGGCAGGGAGTTTGTCCAAGTTCTCCTTGATTGTCTTACCAGTGACAGTCATTTGAGAACCGTCAAGCAAGCCCTCCGCCATCAACATCTTCATGACGGCTGGAGTACCACCAACGTGCTGAAGGTCAGCCATGACGTATTTACCCGATGGCTTGAAGTCGGCCAACAATGGGGTAGAGTCGGAGATACGCTGGAAGTCGTCGACAGTGATTTCAATACCAACAGACGACGCAATGGCGATAATGTGCAAGACGGCGTTGGTAGAGCCACCGGTGGCAATGATATACATGATGGCATTCTCGAATGCCTTCTTTGTCATAATATCCTTAGGCTTCAAGTCCATCACCAACAAGTTCTTGACGGCCTCACCAACAGATGCACACTCGGCCTTCTTTTCCTGAGAAACTGCAGGCGCAGATGACGAGTATGGCAAAGTCATACCCATGACTTCGGAGGCAGAGGCCATAGTGTTAGCGGTGTACATACCACCACAAGCACCTGGACCGGGACAAGCGTTCTTAATCACATCCACACGCTGCTCGTCGGTGATCTGGTTCGACAAGAACTGGCCGTAAGACTGGAAAGCATTGATAAGATCGATTTTCGCGGGAATTTCTGGAGTGGCGCCACACAGAGGAGATCCTGGCATGATTGTACCACCGTAAACCATAAGCGAAGGACGGTTGTGTCTACCCATGGCCATAAGCACACCGGGCATGTTCTTATCGCACGAGGGGATAGCCACACTTCCGTCGTACATCTGGGCCATGATCATGGACTCGAAAGAGTCAGCGATAATCTCACGCGACTGTAAAGAGTACTTCATACCCTCGGTACCGTTGGTGATACCGTCCGAAACACCAATCGAGTTAAATTGCATGGCCTTGAGTCCGGCCTTGTTCACCGACGCGGTACATTGGTCGTTCAAGTCCATCAAGTGGATGTTACATGGGTTACCGGTCCACCAGACGGATCCGACACCGACCTGCGCCTTGGACATGTCTTCGGTGGTGAAACCAGTACCGTAAAGCATTGCCTGGGAAGCACCCTGGGTAATATCCTCGGTGACAATCGACGAGTACTTGTTCAATTTTTTTTGGAGCTGTGTTGCAGACACGCTGAACGACCGGCTACTCTGTGCAGCCACGGCCGCGTACCTAGAAATCGCCATTTTTTTGATTGTGTAAGGTGTTGTGAGAAATAGGATTGCGTGGAATAGAAATTTATCAATTGCTCAAA
>JAJMCO010000286.1:0-14994 GCA_030573015.1 Metschnikowia peoriensis | reverse complement strand
GCCTTCAAAGCCCAGTTGTGGGATCTGAGCTTGGCAGCTGGGTAACCGCAAGAAGAACAGGTCTTCTTTTGAGCGTGGAACGAACGACGGCCACATCTCTTACACAAAACATGAGACTTGTTGTGTCTCTTACCCATAGATGGAGTACCCTCTGGAAAATAGTTAGTAAATGCAACTTTTTTTTTTTACTTTCATGTATGTGTTGTGTGGTGTGAAGGATAATTGTATTGATATGGCTTATGGCATTTTGGGAGGTGTCAAGTGAGCATTGATTTAGGGATTATCTTTCAGTTTTCTTTTTCCTTTTCTTTTTTATTCGAACAAAGATTTATCTCGGGAAACTGCTGGTGATGACTTTCGAAAAAAAATCGGGAAATAATGGACATTTTCAATGGACATGTAGTGGATATGATAATATATGGAAGTCCTTTAATTTAATCTCTCAGTCTGTCTCTCTCTCTTTTTTTTTTTCCCCTCCTTGCTCTCAAGTACATCGCCGATGGAGGCCCACTATAATCGGAAGATGTCGAGTTTTAAAGACTCCGTTTGAAAGGGATTAGATGGATTTGCCAGAGCCATATCAAGTATCCTGAAACGTCCACAAGCGGATTTGGGATAAATTGGAAAGGGTTCTTACATACTACCCATTTTGACTGTTGTTTATTGATAAAGATTCAAGGAAAGTGTATGAAAAAATCTTAAGCGTACTTCAACACCAGTGCGACTGAGGGAAAAAAAATTTGTCTGGTTCTGCATGGGCGCAGCGAGCATGGGCACGTGATCGCATTAGGGCAAGAACCCTAGAAGAGGACAATCTTTTTTTCTTAGTGCCCTGGGTTCCACTTTGCGCGCCAAAAAAAAAAAAAAAAAAAGAATCGGAAATTATGGAATTGTTGCAGCCGCACGCACTCTCTGTGGAATACAAGCCGTTCATCACGCCATACTTAAGTTTAACAGCAGTGGAAGATTATTGTGTCTTGAGAAAAAGAAAAAAGAATTGCGCAAGCCCGGAATCGAACCGGGGGCCCAACGATGGCAACGTTGGATTTTACCACTAAACCACTTGCGCTTCTTAGTTGAATGTTCGCTTTTCGACCAAGCCCGCCAAATCAAGATCGAACCGGTTCGAGCAGGTTCGAGCAGGTTCTAGCTGCGAAGTTTTCCATTTCTTCAGCACAATGTGCCCCAGTTTTAAATTTTGCGTTCGATTTCGTGCACAGAAAACGCACCAAAAAATATTTATCAGTCGAAAAAATTAAAAAGAGGTAACAAAAAAAGCACTGTCACATGAGCTTGAAGTCTTGCTGTTTTTCCTTTACCTCTTTGAAACGGTATAATTGATTTCCTCGCAAACATTCCTTTATCAATTAGCTAGATGATAAAATTTATTTAAAGACCTTGCAGTGATTTTTTTTTGATAGTAAAATTATTTTACATTTTTTTGAGGATTTTCTCGAAAGGGTACAGTACTTTGATTCATTACTGTTATTTTGCCTCATACGCATAAGTTCGTCAAAAGGTTTGACAACTGAAAATCTTGAAACAAAATTAAAAACCGTACTTTGGTTGCTAATTGAGCGCAATCTGTACACTGGTTCAATTGTCTTGTCTCTTTGGCATTTTTTCTTACTTTCTTTTTTTTTTATTCGATCTGGCCCAGAGAATATATGTAACAATGATCATTACCATCTTCGAAGATAAGTTTCGATTTCAATACCTGTCAAGAATTCAAATATGCAATTAAGAGAAAAAGAAAAAAAAAAAAAAAAGTCTTTCATGCCTTTATGTCACATAACTTGAAATAGTTTTTGTATCTGCGTGTATACTGATTCTGGAGCTGCAGCATGTACTGAAAATGTTTCCACGGTCATCATGTAAACCGCCTCACTAAGGATTCGGTTTTGTGGTCAAAGGTTTCGGCATAGATCCTAAATATGCTGATTTTTAGGTTATGCTCTCTTTCTAATTTTTTTTATAAATAGGACACGGATCCTGATATCCAAGAGCCAAAAATCAGGAAAAAAGCTCGTTAATTATTTCACTAAAAGGCTTGAAAAAAAAAAAAAAAGTTTAAAATCGATAAAGCAAATAACATGACCACTGACTATACTTCCTTGATCTTGGGTCTTCCCAGTGAATCAGAACCAACTCTGGTACTTAATGAAGACCATTGTTTATCGATAACCCTGTCTAGAAATAGCCAGGAGAACTTTTATGGTACGGAAAGAAATTGCCTCTCTTCTTTCCCTCATTGCTTGGGTCTTAACACCACCCCTTCCCGTGTATATGGCTATGGGAAAAGGGCATCTAAAAAGAAGACTCGGAAGTCAAAGTTCCACAATAAAGGCAAAACTTTGTTCCCTGTGAAGATTGAGAATCGGGCCAGTCAGTGCCCAGACAAGCCAAGAAATTCGTTCTTTAAGAACAAAATTTTGGCCAAGGGATTGAAGGGAATCAACAAGTTAGGGATGCATAAGTTTTTTCCCCCCATAAGTTTCCCACGTTTGAATTCCAAAAGCCCTCGCCCTAACCCGCTTGTTCCTTATACAGTTATTTATTCAGGAGAAGGGGCAAAAGTGGGATTCATATGGACTGGGAACTCTGTTGATTTTACAGCTGCTGCAAGCATACCTTTGACGAAAAGCATGTTTCAGGCTACAAACCCAAGTATTCCTTTCATGACGTACAGGGAGTTTTTCAAAAATACGAGCAAAGGATCGCTCAGCAGAGAAGTTTCCAGGAAAGTGAGTACTAAGATCAAGAATTTGAAACATACTGTGGTTGAACCTTATACTCTGATTTTGATACAAAGCGTTCCCTTTTCTGCAAGGAAATCGGCCACGGCAGAGAACATTCCCATTCTTTGTGATAGTAGTCTGAGTGAAGCTTCCAGTATTTTGGATAATGTTGGGCGCTTGATGAAGCATTTGGAAAAGCTTGATGCCATTGAGGCTGAAACCAAAGCTGAAGTCACTTGTGTTCCAGATACTACTCCTACGGAGTTTGGGTCTTTGCCTCTTGGTGAAGACCCCGCTTTGGCAACTTCTGCACCTGTATTTGAAGGCATAGACGACGAAGAAGACGAATTATATCCAGAGCCATTGCTTTCGTTGTTGGACGATCAGAACTACACTTGGGGATCAACCAACAATGGGGTTTTGGGAGACATTGGAAGCATTGGAAGCATCGACTCAATCGAAGAGTTTTATTCAACTCAAATTGCAGAGTTCCACAGAGATTCTACTGAAATGAAACCCGACCGAAGTCTTTATTACATGAGCAGTAACGACGATAGTTCATTCAATGACTGGAAGAAGCCAAGGTCTTTCAAATCCGAATTCATACCTTTATCCGTGGTAGGAAGCAGTCCAGGACGCTCATGGTTTGTTGAATGTGAGCAGGATTTTGAGATCTATAACCTTTCCAATGACCAAAACTTTCGGTGCTCAACTGATGAGTCATCTATGGATGTAGCTCGACCTGCCACGAGGTTTTTCCTGAAGATTTTCAAGGCTGTGAGAAATGCAAAGAGGCATTTTGATTGAGTGAAGGAGATAGATAAACAGTAGATATTAAAGTAAGACATTGAAATAAACATAAAAAAACAAAAAAGAAGACATACGCTGGTCAAAGCTCGATTTTGATTATGAGTATTTGAATAGGAGAGAACGCAATGATGATGTAAATGATAAGAGATTGATCACTCATTATTTTGAGTGAGCCAATAATGAAACTATAAGAAAGATTAAGCTCAAGGTTTTGAAAATGGTTTCTTAGTTTCGAAGATTGAGCTTGACGAGAATGGGAGTAAATTCTGATCGAATAATATAAGAAAACAAAAGCGCGGTGACGAGATCCTGGCTGCAAAATTTAACGAAATTACCGAAAAGTAATGATTTCTCAAGGTAATGGACTTAATCTACTAACAAGCAAAAAAAATAAATTGTAGGAGTGATGCGGATGTTAAAATCCATGCTCTTTTGAGTATTCGCAAAGTATCAAAGTATAAAGAATTTTACAAGATTACAAACGTGAGATTCTCCCGCGAACACTTCTTAATCTGTAACTATCTCTAGCAAAGTAGCAATTACAAGTTTAGCTAGAAAATACAAAAAAGAAAAAAAAAAAAATTAAAAAGACAGCACCTCATCGAATATCTTTCATTTAAAACAGAACCTTTTGTCGATTTACATGGTGTGCGTTGGGTAAAAATGACTGATTCCAATCCGAAAGTTACAAGGTACAACAAAGGGCCACAAGCAGCTGAAACTAAAAGAACAAGAAGGCCCAGTCCAGAAGAAACTGCTAGAATGAGAATCAAAGTTCCGTATAGAGACACACCTCAGGCCTGGGCCGAAGCTTCTTGCAAGAACAAAGTTCCAGTGAAAGAGCAGAGGGAGGAACGTTCTTTTAGGACACAAGCCCAGTTTGAGAACAGCAAGAATTTTGCTGGATCTTCTAAAGGTACCAAGCTTCAAGCAGAGGTTTTGACAGGATCAAGGAAATCGAAGCCTTCCCAGAATTTTATCGCTTCGGTGGACAAAGAAAGCTTTGCACTTGAAGTAAATGGAAATGATTTCACGTCCGCAACCAGAAGCGTTGGGGGTAGATCAAGGGGAACCAAAACAAGTTTAAAAAAAGGCGAGTCTTTCGGCAAGAATACAATCATTCAGACAGAAAAGAACCTGAAAAAATACAAGAAAGAAGTGCCGGTAGAAAATGGAACAAAAAATACTGGGCCCACCAGAGTCGAGGGCAAGGTCACAAACAAGAAGAAAGGTAAACTTTCCCGCAAAGGATCGAAGAAGAATTATATGGGCACGCTTTTGAAAGAAAACCCACAAGAATGGGCTAGAGTGTCGGCGAAGCCAAGGAGTGCCATTCCAGCATCTACGAAAGCAGCCAACGACAATAATGAATGGAAAGTTCAAGGACGGAGACGCAGAAAGTCACCCGAGAAGAATAAGAATAAGAACCTTGACTAAAGTAGAATTCTATCTTTCATTCTTGTCCGTTGAAAGAACTGGGTTTGGTACTAGCAAAGGGAAAATCTTAATTAATTGAGTGAATTATTAGAGGTTACTTATATGTAGTCCGGAGAGAAGGCAAACATGAAGCAGCAGTTTCAAGCGCAGAACCTAATAGTCATGATCACAAGCATAAAAGAATCAAAATAAGCAATATATGGTATATTCACTGTGTTTGATTAAACTCAGAGACGACTATACCAGATCAAAATGGGAACTTTATTGGTGTACTTTATCGTGTGACTACTGATGATTAGCGAATCCACTAATAATGTTCTTTTCTTT
Organism: Metschnikowia peoriensis; assembly: GCA_030573015.1. Taxonomy (NCBI): domain Eukaryota; kingdom Fungi; phylum Ascomycota; class Pichiomycetes; order Serinales; family Metschnikowiaceae; genus Metschnikowia; species Metschnikowia peoriensis. The sequence goes on along the minus strand of JAJMCO010000286.1, from coordinate 9,682 downwards.
TTTTTTTTTCCCTAGAAGATGGTGTGCATGGTTTCACAAGCTTCAGAATATACTCATATGTGGTAATTATCCGTTTTTTTTCACCTGCAATTAATTCTTTTTTTTTTTTTTTTGGGTGGTCACGTCATGGCGGAATTGAGATGAAACGCGAGGCCCGGGCACGTGACTTTTGTAGTATACAGAGGGTAAAAATTATAAGCAGCAATATGTAAATCTTATTTAAATTTTTTCAAAAAGAGAACAAACAAAGATGCTGAAACCTCTTTTGAAGAAAAAAAACCTTTCATTGACTTAAAGCAGTAAAGCGTGGCGTGTTCAATTTTTGGCCATGTTTACGACACGCTGCGTGGGGCAAGCGCGGTACGCGGTACGCGAAACGGCTGGACGCGTTGGTTGTTTGTTTACAACGCCAAAAAAAAAGCAAAAAAAAAAGAAAAAAAAAAACACCCTCGCGTTTCTCAGTGTGAGTTCCGGTACCTTGCAAATCCTTGCAATCTTTCTCAAACTCTTTCTTTCTTCACGCTTTTTTCATCAATTTTTTTTTCTCTTTTTTCTTCAATTTCCAAAAGTCTAATCAATTCATTTTCTAATCCACAGCAGACCTGTCGTTTGTCAAATTTCCTGCTTTCCCCTTAGAAAATGTCTAGTCTCCAGTTTCCTCCTTCATCTCCAGTTCTTGATGGACAGGAGCCATATTATGATGCTTTCAAAGGCAAAGAACCGCCCCGTGGTCGGTACGAGTACCCGACGCCCAACCCGTCCTCGACCGTGGGCCGGTCTTCTTCGCCCGCAAGACACGAAAAAGACGCCGAAACGCGGTTCGGGGAAGTGGCGACGTTTTCCGAAACGCAAAACACAGCAACTTCAAACAACTCCAATACACGCAAAACACGTGTTGTGGCCATGCCAAGCTCGCCAGGACGCGTGGCAGAACCCGCAACATCTGTTTCCATCAACCGTGACTTTAATATTGTGAATCCGCACGCGCTGGTATTGAGAATCCCACTTTTCGCCGACAAACCGCAATTGACGATCGGCCGGAGCTCGAAAACGTGTGATTTCCACTTCAAAAACATTGGCAAACGCACTGACACCACCATCAGTCGGTGTCACGTGAAAATCACCCACACCGCAACGCAAATCGTGCTCACATGCATGGGTTTCAATGGGTTTGGGGTCATTATTCCTCGTATTTGTGTGGTGAAAAAGATTGACGAGTCGCTGTTTGAACTTGTGGAATCGGCCACGCCGCTTGTGGCCGAGCACGTGTCTAAATCCATCAAAATGGACCACCAACATACTGAATTCCACGTTTCACGCGGAGAAAAAGTGCACATGCCCAGATTTGCTAATATTCTTTTACAAGTTGGAGACCATGTTTTGTTGGTGAATCCCGACGATGTAGATGAAGATCTCACTGATGAGGAAGAGACGTTGGAGGAAGAGAAGTTGGAAGCAACAAATGCACCACCAACATTCAACAAAACACAGACTCCAGCCAAGAAATCAACGGCCTCGGAATCTTCGGAAAAACCGGATTTTGTGCCTCCAACGCCCCAAAAGACAACACGTACGCCTCTCACAGAAGAACCAACGCCTTCAAAACCACAGAAGGCTACTGCAGATAAGGAGAACTTAATGGCTCGCCCACAAACTCCGGCTAGACTGGTGACACCTTTATCCACCAGATCCATTAATGTGCCTGACCAAGTTCAAGTAAAGAAAAGGGCACAAAGCGAGGAACCACAAGGTTCGGTGAAAAAACCAAGAAAAGTGCAAGTGCACGACGCCAATGGTAAGCTTATTATTGATGAGCTGTGCCTTGAAGGAGTGGCAAACATCAGTGAAATCGAGAATATACTTATTAACCACTTGGCGTTTTCCAGACTATCGTCTACGCCAGCGTCGTTTTTGAACACGATTCTGGCAGTGGTTTCGAAACTCACGCTCCAGCAACTCCGTGTGGTGCTTCATAAGGTGAACTGTATTGGTGTGATTTACAGACAGGGTAAAGATGCAGCCGGAAAACCGCTTGAGGAGGAATATTACTATATTCCAGAAAAGGACCGTGACCCAGAAAGAAACAAGTTGGTATCTTCAGTAAGGGGCCACGGTGGGTTGAGAGCATGCAGAAAAACCCACAAGCAGTACTACTGGAAAAAACCAGCCCCTATCAAGAAATAATTCAGTGTATAATATGATTGGCAGTTAATGTATGAAAGAATAATATGAACTAGGCCTCTGTTTTCACACGCTTCACCGTCGTCTGGCGGCTCGTAATCAGTCTTTTACTGGAGGATAAAACAGATTCCTGCTCGATTTTCACCTCCTCCGTTTTCTCCACTTTAATTTCGTGTTTCACTACTTCTCCATTCATCTGATTAAGCCCATTGTTCAAATCCGAAAGATCAGCGGCAAACATCACCAGCTGTGCCCACCCAGCATACTCGCCAAATAACGAACAAAGGTGCTGGCGTACTTGATGGTACGCTTTCGCGTTCATCGTTTTGGGGCCCTTGAATTTATAGTCTCGAACAGCGATTTGCAACACATGGGTATCTACAGGAACCACGTCGTGCTTGTCTAACGCCATGAGACAGATACAATCTGCCACTTTGGGGCCGACTCCAGTAAGCTCGAGCAAAAACTGGTGTGCTTCTTCATACAGCTGTTTTCTAAGGGCATAAAGTGCATCCATAGAAATATGTGGTTTTTCGGCCGACACAAACATCTTTGCTGTTTGGTGGATATACTTGGCGCGGTAGCCGAAACCAAGCTCACGGAGCCGTGATTCCACCAGGTCCGCACATAAAAGTTCAGGTCCTGGGAACGAGTAGTACTTCACTCCATCATACTCGTTGATATAAGTGCCATATTCCACGCACAATGCATCGCACATTTTCGAAATCCGCTTCACGTTATTATTACTGGAGCATATAAACAGCACCACGGTCTCCCATGGTTCTTGTCTTAGCATACGGATGCCGGGAAACTGGCTAAAAGATGTAAGTTTCAGGCCTTTCGAAAAACGGGCCTCGACCTCGGCCCATGTTTCATATAAGGACTCGAGTTTCACGTCTAGGTTGAAGTAGTCATGCACAAAGTTGGACACAGACTGCAAGTCACGGGTTTTAGCATTTTCGGGCCATATGCCAGTATAGTGAATGTGAGAATCGTCTTGCCTTAGAAGTATGATTTTATCACGAGCAGAAAAACTCCAGATATTATTCACGTTTTTCCACCGAAATGCCTGGCCACACCGAAGCACACGCGCGAGCGAAAGCTCTTTGGGCGAAAGAGGTAAGGATTTCCACATTAAATCTGCAGTCATTTTATATGTATTTAAAGAAAAGTTGGGCTTCACTGACTGAAAAATCAGATTTTGCCTAAAGCGGATTAGTGATTGAGCGTGCATATTAAACGCGCGCGTGCGATGCGTGGTGAGACGCGGCGCGGTTACCCCGATCTTGTTAGAATCAACCCAGTAAAATTGTGGAAGTGCAGGAGAAGGCAGTAACCTTTGACTCTATGCTTTATGTATGGTAAAACTTTTATTGTAAAAACCTAATTGTTCTATCTGACCTTTAAAATATATCACAGGTGAGGACTTTCCTCACCCATAAACGTACAGAATTATAGGTCGCACGACTCTGTCCATTCTCTCTCAAGAGAGTCCAATGATGGAAGCTTAAACACGTGACTAAATCTTACCGCGTTTAACAGATCTCTCTGGCAACAGTCGTATTCTTTTTCACAGTAGTAGATCATATAGTCATGATTTAGTCATGAATTAGTCATCATTCAGTCATGATTTAGTCATGATTTAGTCATGATTTAGTCATTATTTAGTCATGATTTCGTCATTATTTAGTCATTATTTAGTCATCATTTAGTCATCAATGGTAGCGGAAATAAACACTGGTTTATTAAATGTTATACTTTATGATTCTATATTTCTATATGAATAAACATGCGCATACAATTTTATTTAATCCATTCCAGTCCGAAGCAAAGGTTCACGCCATAAAATTGTCTGATCGAATTGCGAAATCAGATATGGAACACGTCCTCTAAATTCACCCAATTAAGATAAGCGAACACTTAATGCAACAATCTCAGATAAAATACTCAAGTATTGCTGGATTTCTGTATTGTAAATCCAATAAGTTTTGAAAACTTCTGTAGATAACTCCGGAGCAAGATTTCTAAAACGATGAAAAAGTTCTGTTTGGAAAGAGTCTGTCACTTTCGCAACCCATAATTCGACGAGTTTCATTGGCAACTGTAGAATTAGGGGATCTGACATGAATACCTCATGAAAGGTCTGTGTCAGTTGCCAAAAAATCCTTGATGGCAAATCATAAGTTGGATTGGCCAAATCGTCTTTGGTAATGGCTGCTGGAACCTCCAGCAGACGCATCAACAATGTTTTGGCAAATGTCATATATCTTTTTGTGACCATCTTTATGAATGTGGCAAGGTATTCCGGGTTTTCCCGATTAGCGATCCCTATAAACTTCCAGCCAAACCCGTTACATGCTGTGACGAAGGTGTGCAGAATTAACTTCTCCATTTCACCATCTATTAACTCCACCATCTGAGGATCCATAGCAAGCTGAGGATCGCCGCCCATCACTTTCATAACCGGCTTGACTAAAGATGTGGGAACACAAGACAGGAGAAGCTTATTGAAGCTCGCTAGTTTTCGAAGTAATAAGACAAAAGCCTTGAGATTATTTTCATTAACCACGGGTGATTTCGAGAATTCCTTCTCAAGATTCGCCAGAAATCTGTTCAAAGAGTTTTGGAGATTTTCTCGACGGCATAGCGGTGCCTCCTTGTCAAATGCACACACAATGGGGAAAATAAATAGCAAAATAACGAGATAAAGGTGTAAGTATGCTTCTTCATTAATACCGTTTCTCACAAGAAGGCGAAAAATCTCTATAACATCCTCGAGAAAGGCTTCCATAGAATCAGCGGAATATTCTTTAGTCTGAACCTCAAATATGGAAGTCTCAATGTCAACATTATATTTGCGTAAAGCTTCCACAGAAGTTCGCATGTTATTTTTGGACCATTGGGATTGTTGAGGTACTTTTCCCGGCTCAAAATGCCACAGCCGAAGAAAGCAATCCGACGAGCCGAAAGAATTGGAAACATCGACAAAACTGAGCAACGGTTTTGGCCAGGAAAAACCCGATGACAGCGAATTAGAATCTAGAGGTAAAAGCGACGAAAGTACTATGTTTTCTGGAGCAAGCAGACTCAAGCCTAATTCTTTTGATGCACTCTCTTCCGTGGATGAGGATTCTTCGAACCAATTATCGATATCCGGTAAAGAGAGGCCAATTAAATGTAGAATTTCTTTGTTGATCAACTCTGGATTCCACGCCATACCCCTGTAGTAATAAATCGATCCGCCACGCTTTCCTTTCCGCCTTGCACTCAAACCCGGAAAGCTTTGCCGCACGATCTTGCCAATCTGCGACTGGCTCAATATGGCGTACTTTCTAGACGAGTCAGTGTAAGTGTATTTCTGCGCAAGCTTTTTAGAAATGATATAATAAGCTTTGTACAAAGAAAGTCTTGAAATGGAGCTTGAAAAGTCGTCGACTGCTTTCATTGAATCCAATAGGATTTTGACTGCAAGAAATGACCTTAAAATCTCAGAAGGGCGTATTGCCAGTTTTCGAAGATTATTCATTAATTTTGAACCATGCGGTACGCCAACGACATTGCGCGTTTGGAAGGTGTGAAGCACAAGGTGACACAATTTGATTGCCTCTGTACGTGATTCAGAGGGCGGGATTCGATGCATCACGATTCCATCAGCAGGATCATTGGATACGTTTTTGTCCACTAAATGTGCGTTAAAAAGCAAATTGTAGAAGTCGTCGAGTGAGATATGCGACAGACATTTGCGTAAAGTGAGGGCTAGAATCTCGGAATAGTTCATCCCGGTGACGTTATTTAATGAGGGGAATAGTTCCAGATACGCTGCATAAGCATCCTGTAATTCCTCGGCTTTATAGTCCAGCATCAGAGTACCAGTATTTTCTCTGAGTGCATTTCTCGTCACTGGCGCCATATTTGTACCGGATTCAGGCTCAGAATGATTATTCAAAATGTCGACTTTATTCACTTGAGTTTCCAGAGCCACAGGCTTCACTTGCGTGTTGAAATCCACAGTTGGGGGGTAAACATTCCGGTCACCTGATAGATGACTAAAATTTGCTCCGGCCAGATGAAAAGAATCCACGCTTTGCGCTTGGATAGTCGCTGGCGTGTGAAGGGCACCCGGTGTTGGTAGATTCATATGTTGCGTGAAATCATGAGGCAAAGACGAAATAAGTTTGGAAGGCAGAGGGATGTCAAAAAGTGGAGGATCATTCGAGGGATTAGAATCGTCCATTATCAAGCGCTTTTGATAGCCTGAAACTTAAAAAAAAGAAAGCAAGTAAGCAGATATTTTCTATATTTTCTGATGCGCATGTATCTTTCAGCTTGCCAAATTCAGAAAGGCAAATATAGTTAAAAGCATCGACAAAATCACGGCATTTCGGACGGAACTTCGGATTACAGAGCTAAAATCCCGAAGCAAGCCCCGGCCTTGCGCACCCAAAGCTCAGCGGAATGCAGGCGGCTTTTGGGAGTGACAACCTGCAGTCTCTGGTGATAAGGCCCATTACTTTGATTCAAAAAAGAAATAAAAAAAGGGTTTGATATTTGAAAATATTCACAGAAAAGAATGTAAAATCAAGTGGGGTTTTAGGTAAAGAAAATTTGATCAGAATCAACCGTATGATTGACATTCAAGGGATCTTAACAGTACTATGAAAAAAAAGTTACATGTTGCAACGGTCCTAAACAAATTAACCGCTGCACATGAGAATGGTGTACACGTCAAGCTCTCGGCCAATTGAATTCATGCACTCTGAAACAGGCGCATAAGCCCTCGGAAGTTTTTTTTTTTTTTTTTTTTCTCGTAAAAGTGAAAGAGCTTTCCGATGAGGGTCACCGGACAATTTAATGCAATGACCAGTGTTGACTCTTTTGACTGACCCATACAGAAGTGGTTTAGTACGGAAATCTATATATGATTTATTTCTAACCACGTAAAAAGTAAGGATACTGGCAGTGAAGAGAATCATTCAGAATCGGCGGAAGTAAGGACACCTCACTAATTTAGATTAGTCTAGATGCCAGTGAAGTGACGGATAATACTTTTCCCGTTGCGCATTGTCGGTGGCGAAGATTTTTCATTGCGCAGGAGAATAGAATGGTCTCTTTTCTCCTTACGGTTAATAGGTTGAAGTAAAGTAGGATCGAGTGACCAAAGTATTGTTTTAGAGATATACTCGAATTGATAACTCAACTCAGAAACCGAATCAAGAGTAGTCGCTTTTCCTTGAAATTAACAGTCACGAGAAGCCGGATAAGGATAAGCTCTAACCAAGAGAAATGGTTTTGATATTAATGTTACATGCAAAAGCTGCATTTGTGAAACACTTGGATCAAACGCCGTGCATCCTCAGTAGAAAGGAAACCTGCACCTCGCTGCTCCGAGCTACGCGTTTGGGTTTAATCAAAAAATGTCATCATATCACGTGCTAAAGACATCAAGCATCTTATTAAAGTTCTTTCATACCATGAATGGCTTAATGTTAAGTGAAACATATGTATTGGGTTTTAAGATGTATGAAATTGGTTAAATTCTTTCTGCGAGGGTTTTCTCGATGAGCTGGGATAAAAGGTGAGGGAAAAGGCGAGTTTAAGGTATGAATCTTATGTGAATTTACTACTTGTTTTAAAAATAGGAGAGTTAAGTGTCAGGAGCTCGGTATGGTTTGCCGGTCGAAACTCTATTTTATCCCTAGCTCAACTGCACATGAGTGCATACCATGCACTCTGTTTTGTACACGTGTCACTTTGGTGTAGTGTCATGCTTGAGTCGCTGGTAAAGTCTCTTACGTACAATCTTATCAGCAGGTTATGAATAGGGGTTATTCTATTTGGAAACTGCCTCCTCAACTTAATTAGTTTGAACAAACTTAACAATCTTGCATTAGCGGGTAACGATACCAACCCGAACCGGAAATTAAGCTTGGAAGTATGAATAAACATGTAGATAAATGTACTCATGATGGTGTCAATTAAGCGTTATTTTGATGTTAGTATTCAGTTTAGTGAGCTCTACGGTCATTGAAAAATTTTGTTTCTGAGATCTTTGTTAACTGTAACTTTGTTAACTGTAACATGATTCAACATTGTTTGTTCTATTTTCTTCGAACATTGATTATCCATTTTAATTGAAGTTCTTTGTACTTCCTTTACAAGGTTCAAAATCAAACTCGTATTTGATTAAAACAACCAATGACTTGCACATCGTTGTCACAGACCATTGTGATTGTCGAGGTATAATCCCTTGCTAAGCTTGCGATATTAAGTTCAGGTTTAGTTCGCGATATCTGTTGGCACCATACTTTCCTGAAAGGGTAATTTTGATTTGAAGTCTTCATTTTTATTCTTCAATTTTGATGATTGAATGTTTAAAAAGGATACTGATAATCAGCACAGAGACTTAGAAAAATATTAAAATATCTCCGCCAATCAAAGCGGAATTCCATTTCAAGCCTCGACAGTAAAAAATCGAACCACCACATCTCCCTCTTCGTTTTTACATACTGAAATATCAAGCGAAAGATCTTGCCCATTTGTGACAGAGCGAATATACTGTGAGTTTTGGACGAGTCAAAGTATGGGCGTTTCTGCAAAAAGATTTCTACAAATGATATAGTAAGCATTGCAAATCAAAACTCGTGGAAGCAAACAAGCAGGGTTATTTGCTGGCGTCACAGTATCGAATGTTAATTTTGCCGCTAGAAATGCTCTTGAAATCACAGCCATTAAAGCACCGAGTATAAGAGAAAAATACCTTTTATTAATAGGTTTTGGCCCTTAAGGCACACCAAGAACGCATTGGAGTCGAAAAATTTCGAGCACTAGGCGACACAATTTTGATGGCTCCCAGCTAAGTTTCTGATGCCTCGGTATGATGGATCGGGGGCTCTGTTCCGGAAAAACGAATCATCAAGTGTTTTTGGATTGTAAAGCAAATTCTGAAAAAAAAAAAAAAAAAAAAAAAAAAAAAAAAAAAAAACATCAAGCGGACTGTGTGGCAGAAATTTTGCGCAAAGTCTTGACCACCTTTTTTGCCTAATTTTTTCTGTTGATATCATGCTGCACAAAAATCCTGAAGTTTTGATTTTGAAAAAATTGCTGCATTTGGAACTGATGTTCTACTCATATCGGGATGGGACCAAGAAGATTGATTCGAAAAATCAGTTCCCAAAAAATTATCAGCTGAAGGAATGGGTACAGATTTTGGTTGTAAAGAGGGATATGCAACTGCGCGAGAAAAAGTAATTCTTCTCGAGGCATCTCCGTATCATGTTCTCTGAATTCATCAAGATAATTCAAGTCTTGTGCACATTAATCATTTGCGGATCAGGGAATGAACCAGGCAATGATGGGGAGCAGGGCCGGCCAAAGTTTGGAAAGCAGTTTTTAATCGAAAATTGGATTATACTTCATTGAAAAACGGAGTCCATTTTGAGGCATTTACTGGATTTTAAAATTAAAAAAAAAAAAAAAAAAAAAAAAAAAAAAAAAAAAAAAA
>JAJMCO010000285.1:0-15113 GCA_030573015.1 Metschnikowia peoriensis | reverse complement strand
GGCGCCATTGCTAAAAAAAAAAAAAAAAAAACAAAGGATGCCGCTTCCTGTGTGATCAAGATCCGGTATATACGCTAAGGGTTTGAGACAAACACTGTGGACAATTCTCCCAGCAGCTCCCGCCACAGCGGTTTCGGGGGAATCTTCTCTAATTGCTGGGTTAGGATAAAGCGGGGCTGCAATTGTTTTTATTTTTTTTTTTTTGCTTTTTTTACATTAATTTACCCCCCTCACGAGAAATTTCGGTGTTTTCTACAATACCCCTTTTGGGCAAGAGTATCGTGTGAAGATAGAAATGAAAAAGAAAACACCAAATCCACCACTTTCCGTTTTTTCGCAATTCCGAAAGGCGGGCCGGTATTTTTTCCCGATCACTGTGCGTAAGATAGTCTAAACTTGCTGAAGATTGTACCTGCAGTGCACAGAACACCACATTCATGTGTGCGGCTCGTGTTGTGTTGCCTCATTGAAAAGGGGGACTGCACTGAGCGTGATGATGACGCCCGGCGGATGCATGATCGGTTCTAAAGCGGCTGCTGGTAAAAAAAAATTCTGGGCATCGCTTCTTAGTTGATAATGACAGGGCCAAGAAATTTGGTGTCAAAATCGATAACGATATCGATATCGCTTTCCGAAAGAAAAAAATATTTTCTGATACTACAAATTAATACGGCAATTTGTTGAGGAATGTACATACTTCCGAGGATGTTCAGTTCTCTGGCGCGCGGGCCTCGGCCAGTTGTGTGATGTAATATCTTGCCCTCCAAATTCCGCTAATTCTTGCTGAATACTCATTTTCCACAATTTCACATGAGTCTTATCAGAGCCGTGCCTGTGAATGGCCATGACAACGTGATGGCAATACAATTAAGGCGTGCAAAAGTAGATGCCGTGGCTTTTTTTGACGAGTGATAGGAGGTGTGTACTCTTTTCTTTTTTGCCTCTTTTTGCTGGTGCCGCAATAATTACCCGATTTAATTTTTGTGGCTCCTAAAGATTGGTCGTGTTTTCTGGATTCGAAAAAGGCGTGCGGGGACAAATTTTGATCAAACTGAAAAAAAATGAATCGACATTTCCTGATCCTTTACTTTTTCTACAAACTTTTCAAGACGCACAACTTCGTTGACTCTAAATAAATCTCACCCTTCTTTTTTCAAAGGCAAGGTTTCCTCTTAAACCAACTTTTCTTCAAACCTCAATTCGTTGTTGATTGGCATGCCCACCAATAAACGCAATAAGTTCTCAATCGCCAATCTCTGCTTGTTCAATCCATTGATTGGCTTGAACCCAGGTTTGGACAATGGTGCCTTAAGCCAGTAACTTAACAACGTCAACACGGAGTAAAAATTCTCATACTTTTCTGCGCCTGCTTTCCGGTAGGTCACTCTCTGGAAAAATTCCGTCATCACCACCAAATCTATGATCAAAGGTGTGGCCAAAAGCGAATCCTCACACACGTTGTGAATCGAGATTTTGTTGTGGCCTCCCAACATCAACTCTGAGTAATATTCGTCCATCGCCACCTTAGAGTCACCTACTGCCGGCAAGTATTTGATGACAATACAGTGGTCGACCTTATTTCCGGACTTTTCGTTATACAAAATCTCGTTGGATTCGATCATATCGTCCACCACGGACTGCTTGGAAATCTCTTTGGACCGGAATTGCTTAGGTGACGAAAGATTGTAGCCATCATTGTTACCCAAATGATTGTAGGAAGCAATAGAAATGGGCTTGATGCCAGCATCCACAAGAAATTGAGCCAACACAGACTTGATTTTGGTTTGGCCACTTTTGAAGTCATCTCCGCCAATAAAGCTGTGATTCTTTTCTGCCAATTCTATAGCCCCAGGCACAAACGTGTTCTGGGGCGATCCATTGATATATGGCACCTGGTCCAAAATACAGGCAACGGCGAAAACGGTTGAAGGGGATACTTCTGCATGGTTTTCCTTAATAGCTTTGATTAAGTTTTCTGCTGTGTCATTAACCCCAGGCAAAATCTCCGAGTACCGCTCCGTATTTGCCGTCCACAACACAATCACTTTATCCAAATCATTGTCCAGCTTGAATTTCTGGATATCGGCCCTGATTTTCTCCACGTCTTCCCATTTGCGGCCAGTGTGGGGCTCTCCATTGCTGTCTGTGTTGAAGATATTGTCTGCCCTGTCCTTTTGGTTCATTGCAATAAAGTCAGGGTAGTAAACTGAAGGCAAAGGAGTGATTTTTGCCATGTCGCCCACCAATTGTCTTTGCAAGTCCACGTCCAAGACTTTTGCCCTTTTCAAGGCCTTATCTAAAGGCATTTTGGAAATATCCCATCCACCCACAACCAAATCGTTGGGATTCACAAACGGCAAAATGGAATTGAATGGAGCATACACGTCATTACCAGCCGCATCCACACCAAGTTTAATCGTGGAAGATTGCGTGACTGAGCCGTAATAGTTAGCCTCAACGGTTCCCTCTTTATTCTCAAAACTCAATTTTTGCTTGTTGGCCAAAATTGCTCCCACTAAAGTGGTTCCATTATTGCCCCCAAGACCCACCAACAACAATCCGGTTTTAGGGGTGGTCAAGTCCACCTTAAACTCGTATTCGGTGGCCGTGGGCGTGACAGAAAAAACACCAGCATCTGATTTCTCGACGATTGCAGACTCGTAAGTGAATTTTGTGTACAAGGCATTGTCCTTGGTGACAGAATTGGTGTTAAATTGAACAGACATGATTGGTTATTAGAGAGAGATGATTTTTGAGGAGAAAAAGTAGTATAAAATCATTTCCACAAGTTGGGGCACAGAAAGGGGTTTATATACTCATGAAATTCAGCCAGCAATTAAGGGGGTTGAGCTAATTTCACCTACCCCTATTTAGGTGAAGAAAATAACATACACGTACTCCCAAATTATAATTGTCCTGTGTACAAGTGCAATTTCGCCGAAATTTCGGCGAGATCTGCGCAGCTCATGTGAATTTGCTCAATTACAGGCACTCCTTCCCGCCCTGTGCCCCCTCACCCATAACAATGCGATAATTTGATTGGTTAGAAAATGAATTGTTCTGTATCCAGTGGAGGTGCGTGTGTTTTCATTCCCGCCGAGGTGTGTTTTTGTTGGGTTTTATATGAATTACCCTCAATCTTTTCGCCGAAATCCGGAAACAACGGCATCAGGTTTACACACATACCCCCCACTTTTCCAGAATTTCTTGGAAATTTTTTAGATTCCCTTCAAGGAAAAGCGATTATAGTCATTTTTTGCCTGAAAAAGCTGTTCTGATAAGCGCTTTTATAGCTTAGTGAATAATAACTCGGATTAAAATTAATTTGATTCTATTCATTGTTTGGAAAGCAAAACATCGAGCTTTTTTGAGCACAATAATATCAGTTTTTCTCACTTACCCTTCTCAAAATTTATATATAATTTTACCGGAAAACATTTCTCGTTCGATCTCGCGTATCCTTGAGTGTTCGCAAAAGGTGGCTTTTTCTTTTTTCTTCCCTGAAATACAAGTGTCAGCTCACACTCAACTTTCTCTAATACCACTTTGAGTGAGAGGAACCCTTTCGCACGGCAACTTGTGGGGCCTTTACACAAAGATGGATTTTTCAATAATTTTCCAAGTGAACATGAACTATGAGGGATTCATCAATAATTCATTCATTATAGACCATCCCTCAACCATAAAATCAATTTTTTCTACATAACCGCTATTTTTTTTTTTTTTGTGACAAAATTATCCCTGTCTTGTCCTCCCTAATAAATATCATTTCAGGAAGAGAAAAGGTACATCTCAAATGCAAGAGATTAGCGATTTCATTAATGAAGTTGATACCAATAAATTCCAGCCTTCGTTGAGTATGGGGCCAGATCTCTCTGAAGAATTAGCTTTCCATTCAATGGTACAGCTTTCTGAAAGTTTGGTTTTTTCTAAAGATTATAAGAAGATCAAATGTTTGGAACGAAAACAAGCATCAAAGCCAATGTTTTTCCTTTCTTTTGATGAAAAGGTACATGAACAGCCTTTTTATAAGGAATCATATTTTTTGGGTGAAAAAAGCCCTGATTCCAAATCACAAGAAGGTCCAAAAACACCCTTTTGCAAAACAACAGTTTTTAATTATTTAGGGGTAATCGTGGAATTGACGTGTTTCTTCATCTTTTACGTTCCCTTGGTCCCTCTAAAGCACAACAAGTCTGTTCCCAGAATCATAAGAGAAAACTTTTCCCACTATCCTTGGTCATTTCCGGATTTTGTTTCCCTGTGCAATTTCAGTATTACATCCATATTGATAAATTGGATCATTTTCGCCATTGCTTTGCCTTTGTTGATGAGCAGACTTGTTAATTTTTCAAAACGAGGTGGACTTTCAGAAGCTAAGAATCTGTTCGAGACAGATAAAAAAATGATCGTTGGTGAAATCACAGGAAATTTCCGTAAACTTTCCCGATATTACAAGTACGACCCCCTTGTGTTTGCATTGTGTAAGTTTTTGGTCCATTACTACGTCTACATGCACTGTGCTCTCATGAATTTTCTTTATTTTGGCAATTATAAAATGCTAAGGGCTGTAATTGCACTACAGCTTGGAATCTACAATTTTTTTCTTGTGCAGATGGGGATATTTCCTCTCATTTCCGGCTTCATCATTGTGATATGCTCTCTTTATTCGAGGCTCAAGGATAGATCAGGGACATAGATTTTTGGGAAAAGTTATATGGTAACATAAATTGTTTTGATTGCAAATAACGGTCATTTAGCGATCAGAACCAAAATATAATTCTCCACAATGAAACACGAAAAATGGGGAAGCGAATTTCCCTTCGTACCTGTAATATATCCCCTCCTCTATTGTTTGATTTGATTTTTTTTGTCAGTTTTTACTGAAGTTGGAAATTTTCCAGGAACCGAAGTATGAGGAGGCTAAACTTTCCATATGTTTTGGAGGAAGATAAAGTTTTTTTGTGTTTGTTAAGTTTGAATTATTATAAAAATTTATCCACTTTGATTCCAAAAGTGCGAGAAAAGAAAACATAATAAAGACTTTTAAAAATTTGGTTTTCCTCCTAACACCATCTAAATTACCAATTCGATAAACAAAAAGCTAAATTGATAATAATCTTCAGAAAGAAAAACCCCGGTTCAATTTGTGGTGATGCCCAAGGAAGAAATTAAAATTGCCCAAGCTTTATTATGTTTGAGGTGTGCATGTAACAATTAACTTGCCATTTTTAGCGAATGTAAATCCGCCATACGATTTCGAGTAATTGAATTACCAAAACATCTTGAAAAAAAAAAAGATTGTTTGTTTTTGTTTTTTCCTTTTTTTTGAACCACATCGTTCAGCGTGTTTTTATTTGTTTACATTTCATTGTTTCACTTACCTTATTGGTGCGGCTGGTTTACATACAAGTGCCCATCATTTGATTACACTTGACGAGATAGTCACAGTTCTTGGTGGCCATATTTTACACGAGAATCTTAGTTTGATTAAAATCCAAAGTAAACTAAAAGAAACGTTTTTTGATCAACTTTGTAGAAGAAAAAAGCTATGAAAACCAAAAAAAATCTTGACCATAAAACATTAGGCAAATCTTAAAAGACCTCCAATCCATTCCACGCCGCGCACTGTACAGTGTGGGCCGCCTCACTATTGTTAATAAAAAGAGAAAGGGAGGTCGTGCAGCAACCGTGAATTCGCCGGCTGGCTTTCGCGCCTGCATGCTGCGGAGGAGATTTTGCAATCTTGTTTCAAGCGAACAATGGCCTGGAAACATATTGCGCTGGGCCGCTATGTTTATGGCTCAAAAATGGCCGAAAAAGGAAGTTTTTGGGCTGTTTATAGAATGGCACCGATTTATGTAAACGCGATTTACCACTAAGGCGCAAATTTCAAGTCCCGTTATTGGCCGTAGCTGGCTTGAATCTCAGATCAGACATTAACTTTCCGTTTCTGGCCAGAGGAAAAACACTTAAAGTTTCGATAAATCCTGGCTTTTCTTTTTATTTACGTTCACTTTTTGAATCTTGTTAAACCCCATCAGCCCTCTATTACATCCTTCACACTCTCCCAGCTAGTCTATCGCTTCTCGAACTAAATACTCTCGCTTATTATACCCCCTATTTTTCGAGGTTTATATTTTTGAAACCTCTGTTCACTCTCTTTTTTCAAAAAAATGTTAGTTAAAGCACTTTTCTTTTATTTGGCGCTTTTCGCCAGAGTCGCTTTTGCAAAGTCTCATCCCCATGGAATTGCCGTATATTGGGGCCAGAACTCCGGATTGAACCAACAACCATTAAGACATTACTGCGATAAAGATTCGGTCGATATCGTAGTGTTGGCATTTGTCAATGGCTTTCCTGACTTGATCATCAATTTCTCCAATATGTGCGGGGAGACTTTTGAAAGCGGCTTGCTCCATTGTCCTCAGATCGGCGAAGATATCAAGTATTGTCAACAAAAGGGAAAAGTCGTCTTACTTTCTTTGGGTGGAGCTTCAGGAAGTTATGGTTTTAAAGATGATCAACAAGCACGCGACTTTGCTCACGTCATGTATGATACTTTTGGACCCGGAAACGCTACTGAAAGACCTTTTGATGATGCTATTGTCAATGGCTACGATCTTGATATGGAAGCTCGCTCAACAGGATATTTGGCGTTTGCAAATGAGTTGAATAAAGTGCATCAAGATGTGGACTATCCTTACTTCCTTTCTGCTACTCCGCAATGCCCATACCCAGATGCAGCGCTTGGAGAAGTTTTGAACCAAGCACACGTGGATGCTGTATTCATTCAATTCTACAACAACCCCGATTGTAGTCTTACAGGAAACAATTTCAATTTGATGAAAGATTGGAAAACTTACGCCGATACAATCTCTCCAAATAAGGAAACTCTTTTGTTTATTGGTTTGCCTGGTGCTCAGAGATCTGCTGGTTCTGGCTACATATCTATAGATCAAGTGAAAGCTGTTGTGGGGGAGGAAATCTTGGATTACGATAAGTTCGGCGGTTTCATGCTCTGGGATGCCTCATCTCTGGATGGAAATGTTAACGAAAAAGGCCAGTCGTACGCTAAGCAGCTCATGGAGTTTTTGAATTCCGACTAGCGGCTTTTTGAATTACTTTGATGACACCGATTTAAATCTATAACAATTGGGGCTTGAAAAATAAATAAGTGGAGACCCGAAGCTTCTCTGCTGAACGCAATCTACGAAAAAGCGGGTGTAAGATCTATTTCTGTGGGGTTTCAAATAAATGAACGCGAATAAACAATCCTTTTCTTTTGGCGATTTTCATAGTAGATACTTTAAAGCACAATCCTATTTCTGCTATTGAACTTCAGTGTTGCCAACTTTTAGTTTTTCGCGACTCCCCGCGGTCTAACTTTTTACTGCAGTAATCAGTTGGGCCCAGTAATGGATAAAAATTATGACCGGAAAACAAAATATTCAGTAATTACTGAGTATTTAAAGAATACTATATTCAGGAAAAAGGCTTCTCGGAGAAATCATCATTTTTGAGCAAGATTCACGGTAGAGATTGGTCTGCCATTCTGTTTAAATCGTATTCAAATTATCACACAAGTAAGACGGTCATCACCATATTCTATGTTTAGTATATTAGCAACCTATGTCCACAAAGGTTTTAGATGAGGAAGACCAGCATCCATCTAAATCGGCC
Source organism: Metschnikowia peoriensis (assembly GCA_030573015.1). NCBI lineage: Eukaryota > Fungi > Ascomycota > Pichiomycetes > Serinales > Metschnikowiaceae > Metschnikowia > Metschnikowia peoriensis. The sequence goes on along the minus strand of JAJMCO010000285.1, from coordinate 7,430 downwards.
AAGATCCCAAATTTGTATCTACTCTAAGTTGCATTCCTTTTGTTCAATTTGTATCGACGATATTGAACAATACTTCTACCAGGTATATTTTCTTTATAAAGAAATGAAGACAGAAAGAGTGAACCAGTCTGAAAGTGTTGCCAAAAGGAAAAAAAGTACAAGATGCACCAGCTTCAACAAAACGTCAGACTTATGACTGCCCCTTCTTTGAGACGTCCACGTGCCCCATCATAGATGAAGTTACCTCTCACCTTGAAGAAAGCGTGATTACGCGAGAATTGTCTCCAGAAAGCTATTTTGTACTTCGAAAAAACACCCTTCCGGTCTTTTTCGACATGGCGAGCGACTTCTTGGCTGTACCAGCCATGTCAGCCCCTGCAGAGAGACTTTTCTCTGAAGTAAGTGATCTTATCATAGAGAAACGAAACCGTTTACTACCGGAATCTATTAAAAGGGCAGTTCTTCTTAAGTCTTGGGGACGTGTTCCAGACGAAGACAAACTTATCACCGATCTTGCTGATTCAGTGCTGAAGTTGACGATTGTAGAAGAGGTTGAATCACCCGAAGAAGAGACCGAAATACGAAAAGACGAGGAAGAAGCTAGCTCAAGTGAACTGGATGAAGTTTTAATAATATCTCCATAGTTTTTTTTAATTCCGATTAACAAGTATTCATTCGATCCATTATTTTACTTAGGTAGTACTGGAGGACCAGGGGTGGCTGCTTTATTATCTTTCATTCATACTCGTGACCCGAAAAATACATGTATGATTACTGGAGGAGTTACTAAGAACTTCAGTTGTGGCTAAAAATTAAAAATTAAAATATGGCCAATTTCCTAAAAAGTTCAACGATTACTGAAATATACAGTATTTCGCAAAAATTGGCGACACTGTTGAACTTCGAGACTGTTTTCCCAAAAAAAAAAAAGCAAATGAATTAACTGTCGTACATTAACGGATAAGAAATTTAAGGACCATAAGTTTCAGCACCTCTCTCTAAAATTACCATGGGCTGATTGGAATAAGACTGTGGCAATTGGTGATGCGTTAGAAATTGATTGAACGCGATTGCTGCACGTAACTAAGGGTCAAGAAAGAGAGGAGGAAGTTCGAAGAATTAAGGTAAGTCGCATTCGTCGGCAATGAAAAATTGTAGGTCAAGTTTTTTCTCCGTTTCTCTGAGGCTTCCCAGCAGCAATTGCCTTTCAGTAAATAAAAAAGTAAGGATAGTGTCACGCCTGGACGAAAGTCTCTAATTCGGGAACCCCTTAAGGGTAATTATAGCGTTTTGATAAAGCCGCGCCCCTGACGCAGATAACCGAGATGTCTTTTTTTGATCTGATTTGAGCCTCTTTAGGCTCGTAATAAGGCGTCAAATCGTCTTCAGGACGCATGTCGGACGCACGTCGGACGCAAGTCTGACGCATATCTCACTACACCGATTCCTGCTCGGAAACCGAAACCGAGAAGCTTAAGCGCGTTACGGCTTTCCTTATTTCAATGGATTAGAAAATGCAACGTCTAAAATCCATTGAGGTTGCATTTTTTATGGTTTTTTTTTTTCATAAGAAGCCTAATACGCTTAGGAGTCATTGGGTTTTACTAGCAACAATTGAAGCGGGGTATCTAAGGCTTAATCAAGCCTTCAGTCGGTTCCGTTTAGTTAACTTGTAGCCAATCCCATAAACCAGCACCCAAAGTAGAGGTTAGGAAAAAAAAGCAGTATAAATGAAGAACCATTCGCCACCTTTTGCTCAGGTTCTTTTTCTTGGTTTAGAAAATACATGATAAATAACCTTATCAATATCTTTTCTACTTCTCTATTATGTTGATGAAAGCTCTTATCTCTTACATGGCTCTTGCTGCCACTGTCGTCTTGGCCGTACAGCCTTCCCGTGGCACCCTTCCCAAAGGTATCACCGTGTATTGGGGCCAAAACTCTGGCGGAAACCAGCAGCGTTTGAGACACACGTGTGACCGGGATTCCGTGGACACAATTATCTTGGGGTTCCTTTGTGGGTTCCCCAAAATGCTTCTCAACTTCTCCAACATGTGCTGGCAAACCTTCCCCAGCGGGTTGCTCCACTGCAACGATATTGCAGATGACATTAAGTACTGTCAGAGCAAAGGTAAGCCAGTGCTTCTTTCCTTGGGAGGAGGCGCAGGCCAATATGGTTTTAAGAATGACGATGAGGCCCGGCAATTTGCGCAAGTCTTATTCGACACTTACGGGCCCGGCCAAGCCAGTGAACGGCCATTCAATGACGCCATTGTCAATGGATTTGACTTTGACATTGAGGCGGGCAACACTGGGTATGCTGCGCTCGGAAATGAGTTGAATAGATTGCACAAGGATGTGACGTATCCTTACTATCTTACTGCAGCCCCTCAATGCCCATACCCTGATTATTGTATGGGCGAGTTGTTGACAAAGACGCAGATGAGTGCAGTGAATATCCAGTTTTACAACAATTACTGCCGTCTTAACGGCGACCATTTCAACTATGAGACTGACTGGGAGAAGTTTGCTCAGCAGTACTCGCCCAATAAGGATGTACAAATGTACATTGGATTGCCAGGAGCCAAGGAATCTGCTGGTTCCGGATATGCTGACATCTCAGTCGTCAAGAAGATGGTGACGAAGGAGATTTTGCAAGATAAGAATTTTGCAGGATTTATGTTGTGGGACGCTTCCTCGCTGGAGGGAAACAAGGATCCCCTGGGCGTTTCCTATGACGAACAACTTAAGAAGTTCTTGAATGAAAATGGCGTGCGCTCGAAACCACTCGGTGATATTCGGCCCAAGAGAGAAGGTAAGAAGGCTGTTATGTGAAGGGGACCACCATTATGGAAACTGAGGTGGTGGATCGGTGATGGAGATTCTGTTTGATTTTTTATTTGTTTGAATTTGTTTCTTTTTTCTTTTTGCAATGCGCACACTGTTTCTGATGTTTCAGGAATTGTAGAAATGTAGAAGCTGCCAATCAAGGTTGTTTAAGTTGTCGCGTGATCTGTTTCACGGGGAACTATTTCCAATCCGTTATTTCAGACAAGCAACTTGTGTAGATACAGTCTTGTCAATTACAGATGTTACAGTGCCGGTCAACTCCAAATCTTCATACCCGAATTCCCCAAACTCAAAAGCCCAATCATGTTTTTCGAAGTTGACATGTATGCGCAACTGATCTGATAAAGATTATGATCATTTGAAAATTGGCCATTTAAGGCCAGGGCCACAGCTTCCAAATTAGCGGATGGGAGGTGTGTGACGGTTGTGCCCGAGTCCAATGACATTGCAGCCAGTAAAGTGTCGAGGGAAAGCTTTTGCGAGGTACCTTCAAACGTAATGAAGTCCACAACACAACAAAGAAACCATACATGGCTATTTTAATTTTTGAAAAGATGTTGACAAAAGGCACGGTTTGCAACTGGCCACCATATTTTGCGCTCTCAACAGCACTAAACAACAAAGATCCTTACAGCGAAGAAGCCTCATTCAAGTATTAGGAGTGGGCCACCTTGGTGATTGTTCCATTTTGCTTCAATCGCCAGCAGAATTCTATTAATCCGTACTTTCGATAATGGGGAAGCCAACACCAATTTTCAGTCATGATTATTCCGTCAACGCACAACCTCACTAAACCGGCGCTCTACTGTAAGGCCCTGGAGTAAAGTCCGGGCACTGAAATTCAAATAGACGGGGCCTAGAACGCCGCCTTTCCAATTTTCTATCAGATAATCGCCGAGCCCTGCAGTTAGCGGAGGTTCTAGAGCAGAAACTTGGGCATGAAGCATGGGAACATCACTGGTGTCTATTTGTTTTTGGGCCTGTTTCGTCATGGGAAGCGGCGATACAAGCACCATAAATGTCTTACGGCGGTCGGTTTTCGAGGCCATGTTTATGTGGAATTCACGAATACCCGCCAATTCTCTGATTGTGGCAGCGGCGATTTTCAGCTTATGGTTTTTGCACTGCACCAACACCACCACGTCTTGACAGAGATTTACGGCGGATTTACGAGCAGAATACGGCTTGCACACCAGAAGAAGCGACAGTGCCGGCGGTTTATTCAAAACAGAGTCGGGCACATAATATTCGCCAAGATTCCACCGGCCATAGAGATCAAGCCCATTATCGCCGGCGCCGCCACTACGTACTAGATTTGAAAAATTGAGTGATTTTTCTAGCACGTGTTTGGCCGTGAGTTCATATAGTGTACCTCGGAATACTGTACCGTGTAAAGAAGTGGCATTTGAGCGACAGAAGTCAAGGTATTCCTGACACGACTGGACCTGCTTGAGTGTGGAAAGCGCCCGGCGGGGAATACATGCACGAAACATTCAAGTCTATGAAAGATATGTATCTATGTATATTCTTTTGAGAGATTGAGATGAAAAAAAGCGACAAGTAAATAGAAAAAAAAAAAAAAAGAGAAAAGTCCTCAAAGCATTAATTCCGAACAAACCCTTATGCTTCTAATTGTCTATTTGTCGTGGTACATTTGTCCCTGAATCGCCGATGTGCTGATGTTTTTCAATGTTTTCACAGAACCACGTGACTTCTCCAAATCAAAAGGCCCGTCACCTCGCGCGCACGCGTAGTGCTTTATATATGTTAGGCGAGATTTGAACACGAAATTCTCATTCAATAATGTATATTCTACGATTACACTGTATTTTTTTTTATCCATCACATCACCTGTAACTTCTTAAAAGTGGAGAGAATTTTTTAGCTGGTTATTCAGAAAAAAAGATTGTTCACCGCAAGCATAGGTTCCCATACTATTGTAGCCTGGGTGTTATAGAGTCAATCACGTGACAGACAGACAGACAGACAGGCTGGGCAAAGCTGATCTCGGAAACCTGGAGGTGAATTCCGTATCGGTAAAATCGGAGATTGCACATCAGACGGACTCACTTATTATCTGCATATTTGAAATCTTTGCTTGGAGATTAAAAACTGTGTTCATTTGAAATTATTGCTTATACGTTTTATCGTTACTGATCGCTGGACACATTACAGAAATGCACATCTGGACCGTTCTTTTCTGCTTATCACTAGTGGTACTGCAAGATATCGGTATATTCACAAAAAATATTGATACTGCCCATGAACAGGATATCGGTATCATATCGTACGATTGCCAGCTGCACACCTCATCGTACCGTGCTGGATCCGATATTTCATTTGAAAACGGCCATTACTCGGTGTGTGCACGTGACCTTGGCCTCGGGGGCCCTGTTTGTTTTGGGTATCAGGAAATCGGCAACAATAACGAAGCTGGGTTTGGAGGCGAATTCCAGATTTTCATACATGGCAATGGCGAGATCGATCGACTTTCTTTTGTTCGCGGAAACATTCCTTTAATGTTCAATTCTCTGGTTATAAATGTGCCATCTGCATCAAAACCTAACTTGACTCCTTTTAACAAGCAGGAGGCTCAACAACAAGCACAAGCACAAACACAGAAAGTAGTCCGCAAAACCGTAGTTGAAAATGAAAAGGGAGAAAAAGTCGAAGTCGAGGTTGAAGAGGAGGTGGAGGTTGATAATCGTTCGTGGGTGCAAAAAAACTGGATGTACATTGTGCCTCCTTTGGTGCTTTTCTTGATTTTCAGCCCGGATGAAAAGAAGGAGGGAGGTGCCTAGTTTTTAGGTAAGTCGTGGAAATATCGTTATGAGGACTGTTCTTGTAAGACGTCTTGGTACCTCAGATACAATAACATGATGGAAACAACGATTTGTACCGATTTATTAAAAAACAAAAAAGACCAATGTTCACTAAAAAACCAAAGGTGAAGGCGTAAATCACTGGGTAGGACCATGTAAAGTCGAGAGCACTAATAATCTCTAATTATATGGAAAAGATAAGCATCAAAATATGAAATAAGACATGGAATTGCGACCAGCTTACATTCAAATTGCCAACCTCTAATACTGTTATGGCTTATTGTGTATTGTGTTAGCGAAGCTTAATGAAAAAACATAAACAATAATATTACAATCATGACACTAAAATGCAATTCACGAATAAATAAACAACATAATATCATTACAGGGTAAAGATACTCATAATCACGGATTAGAAATGAGATGCACCTTTGCATGGCCACAGCCTTCAAGTGTTTCAACACAATTTTTTTTTTTTTTTTTTTTTTTTTTTGCAACAGATATGCATGCTCAATCTCATTTAATTAGAGCAGAGAAACAAAGAAAAAAACGAAAATCAGTGTATCGTAAGACTTTTTCGGCTAAAACATCCGGATTTTTTATTATGGCAATGTTAATTGGCTGCTTTGACCACCTGCATTTAAGACAGACCCCACTAACGCACGCAAGCAAATTTGAAGCCAAAAAAAAAAAAAAAAAAAAAAAAAAAAAAAAATCGGAGACGCAGCCCCAGGTCACGTGCACACACGCTTCCAGCCTATCAGCGACCGATGATTCGCATTTACTAAATGACGGTAGCCACCTGAGAGCCAAAGAGCCAATCGAGAAATTTTTATATAGCGCAGTGCAAGCCAACTTTTCTATCTTCGAGTTTAACAACACCGCATCTTCGGAAAACTAAAATAAGAAAAAAAAATTCAAATTCAAGGAACCTCGCTTGTAATTTTTTTCTTTTCCGTCTTTTCTTGTGGCTTTTTCGTTTGAATTCTTGCTGTTATTTCATTTCATTTTGCCCTGTTGTCCCGTTGTATCCTGGTGATTTCAAAAAAAAATATACCCCGTGTATACCCAGGCATATAAGTGAAGAAAGCTTTTGTCTATTTTTCATACTTCGTTCCCTGCTTTTCGAATAATTTCAGCTTGAAATTTTCATCTCAAAACCAGAGTTTTATACCTTTGTAACTCTCGTTAAATTACCCGCCCACACAATGTTATCCAGAACCATGAGATTGTCGCTGACGCTGGCCAGACGTTTTTTGGCTGCGTCTGCCAGAACTTTTGCCGACGTGCAAGTCACTGTCGATGGTAAGACCGTGCTGATAGAGGCCGGCTCGTCGATTATTCAGGCCGCCGACAAGGCCGGAGTTGTAATTCCACGTTACTGCTACCACGACAAGTTGGCGATTGCCGGAAACTGTCGTATGTGTCTTGTCGACGTCGAGCGTATGCCAAAGTTGATTGCCTCTTGTGCCATGCCTGTGCAAAACGGTATGGTTGTCAACACGAAATCCGAGCGTGTGCTTAAGGCCAGAGAGGGTGTCACCGAAATGTTGTTGGAAAACCATCCATTGGACTGTCCAGTTTGTGACCAAGGTGGTGAGTGTGACTTGCAAGAGCAGAGTCAAAGATACGGTTCCGACAGGGGCCGTTTCTCCGAGGTCATGGGTAAGAGAGCCGTGGAAAACAAGGCCATTGGTCCTTTGGTCAAGACTTCCATGAACAGATGTATTCACTGCACGAGGTGTGTGCGTTTCATGA
>JAJMCO010000284.1:0-15125 GCA_030573015.1 Metschnikowia peoriensis | reverse complement strand
TTCTTTCGTTGGAAAGTGGCAATTCGAAATTGGTGCTGACGGCACTTTCACCATTAGTTAGACTAGCACTGTCGAACTCTTTAATTGATGCTGATGTGGCCTCTATAGTGACTATTTTATACAAGTTTGATATCGCCACATGCCCGGTAGAAACCCAGTTGAAAATCCTTCAAGTTCTCCCCACTCTAGTACTGGGATATTCGCTTGAATCAGCAAATTTCGTGCGTTTGGTGGCCATATCTTCGCGTTTAGCCAGCTCTTCCAATGTAGTTGTTTCAAACACAGCTTCAGCCACGCTCCAACAAATCTTTTCGGCTCTTTTTGAAGGTTTGAAAGCACACCAAGCCTCTTCAGATGCTCCAAAAACCGAGGTTACGATTCGAGGTGTTTCTGATGCCGAAACTCGGGAATTTTCTCTTGACGAAATTGAGTTAAGATGTTTTCACGTGGTTTCCGACCTCAGCCACGCGTTTTTGGGCACTAAACTCACGTACTTCACCGATAGAGATATCCGGTTCCGGCCCGAAGCTGCGCTTGAGATCTTAGAGAACATTTTGGCCCTCAACCAACAGGTGTTCGAGATAAGGCAAGAATTATCTGCTGTTTTGAAGACGAAAACAGTGCCGGGACTATTGAATACGCTAAACTCAACCAGCCCACAATATCTGATGATTTTACGAACGCTTAGGATACTGCTCTTGTTGATTTCATACCAAATTGACGACCTTAGTGAGGAAAACGAGCTTATTTTGGCCTCTACAAACCATATTCTTCTTGACGACTCCACCGTAACTGCAAGCGATGATTTTACAAATGCACCCAGCTTTTTAAGCCATCCATATTGGGAAAAATCACTCGTCATTGAAGCGTACCGGTCGGTATTTTCCAATTTCGATATCTTACGCACACTATATGATACATTTGACTCCAACACTAAGCGGAAAAACGTGTTGCGGGAAGTGTTTGTGGTCATGAACACGCTTTTGGGGAATGGATATGCTGCCCTTTTCAAAAACCGCACGATTCAAGTACTTTCAGACAAAAATTCTGGTCCTGTTTTAGCAAAAAATACTGCCATGCTTAAAACACCAATGCTTGACCATTTAGATCGTCTGGAGCCTCCATCAGCCATTCCTGAACTCTACGCACCGTTTCTTATCTTCAGATCCTTGCTTGCTTTTGCAGATGGTGTGGCCACTTTTGTTGCCAATATTTCTGCAGATGCAAATGCTGAAACCATAGAGAATGACGTGGATTTCATTACTTCCCTCAATGAAAGCGTTTTTGCTGAAGTTTTTGAGCTTTTCAAAAAATTCCTCTTTTGTTCCTCGGACCTGGATAGTTTCCATATGATTGTTCGTGCGCTTCAAAAATATACCCATGCAATTGGATTATTGGGGCTTTCTTCGGCGAGAGACGAGTTGCTTTCACTTTTGGCTGAGTCGATTGTTAAAAATAGCTCGCCTGAAGATTCCAAAAAAAGTGGTTCCTCAAATCTCCTTGCGCTTGGCGAATCTTTAGTTGAATCTTTAAGTAATACGATCCAACCGCCATTCACATCTTCATCTTTATCTTCATCTGGCCAGAAATCAGACTCGCAATCTGAAGATCACGTGCTGGTTCAAGGGAAACATAATATCTCAAGAAGTTTCAACTCACGCCAGGTTATTTGTCTCCGTGCATTCACAAATTTGGCTGTATCGCTCGGATCAACATTGCAAGATTCTTGGAAAATCGTATGGGCAACTCTTCAATGGGTGGACTATTTTATAGAGGGCCCGGATGAACATAGTGGTATCCCTAAGGATCTGAAGAATCTGGGTGAATCCAGACTAAGTCCTCAAGATTTGTCTGGAATTAAAAATTCTCTTGACAAATTGCTAGAAAGCTTTACCGAGTACCAATATGAACCATTCTTTGAGGCATTTTCCGTCCTCACAAAATTGTACTACGATGAATCTGACGAGCTGGCCGATCTTTGCCCTTTAAACAAGAATTATATTTTAAAGATGATCATATCACTTTCAACGCTTGATTTCAAAACATTCGATTTTCTAAACAGCGATCTCTGGACACTCACTTCAGATTTCTTCGAGCAATTGGCAATTGACAGAAATTTGGCCCCTCCCAAAAGAACTCATATTGTTGAGTGTTACACATCAATCATTGATGTGGTTACTAGGAAAGGTTTCAAGAACGAAAATGATACGGCAACCGTTGCCGAAAAATCACTCAATTCCTTGCATGGATTTCTTGAAAAGCTTCTTGGCCTTGGCAGAGCAGAAGAACTTATGATTTTGAGCTGCGAGACGGAAATGCACTTAACTGTTCTTGAGACTTTGCATAAGCTTATCGATGATTACGATAAGTTTTACCAGAATTCATGGGAATTAGTTTTCAAAATCTTGAGGACAGCATTTGTCAATACAGAAGACCAAACTGTGCAGAGCGCCAAGCTTGTTGAAAAAATAGTGATGCTCATTTCGACTTCGTTTGAATCGTTGAAAATGATCTTGGACGAATTCTTGGCCACGTTGCCATTTAACCAGCTCAAGTCTCTTATCGATACGCTTTTGAACTTCTGCTCGCAAAAATACGACCTCAATATTTCCTTCAGTTCGGTCAGTTATTTTTGGTTGATTAGTGATTGTATAAACTCCAGCATTGCCAAAAACGAACAGGATGTGAATTCATATTCATCACTTAGATCCATTGGCGATATGCAAAGTCTTGAAAATCTTCTTCAAAAATCAACCACTGGAAGCGCCGAACTCTACAAAGCGTTAAACATTTATCTACTTGCTAAGCTCTCACATCTTTCGACAGATGAAAGAAATCAAGTAAGGGAGGGTGCCATTCAAACGTTATTTCAGATTTTGGATGTACAAGGCCACGAGGTTCAATCATGGGATCTTATTTATCACATTGTGTTCCCCGAATTGTTGGATTTGGGAAATCTCGAATCCCTGAAAGGAAACTTTTCCAAGAAAGATCTCTTGTCGAGTTTGAACCTTGTGCTTTCTGGGTTGGTTTCAGTATATGCCAAGTTCATGATGGACTTCAGCAGTGGCAATCATTTTTACGAGAAGTTCTGGACCAGATTTGTTGAGTATATGAGTGCGATGTTAAAAATGAGATGGCTCGAGTTAAACCTGAAGGTGTTTCAGTCGTTTCAAGATATTCTTCTCTCGTTGCGGGTGATTGAAATGGTTCCTAAATTCATCAGCCGTTTACTATTTGACTTCTGGATCTCTGTCCCCATAGAATACGACTTTGTCAAGCCAGAGTATCAAGAATCCTTGGCTTTGTTAAACGAGTCTTTCAAGGACCTTTATCTCTTGATAAGAGAAGACTTTGAGATTGCGGAAGCGAGCCAAGTGTTGGGAGTTCTCAACAAATGCGCACGATATCCTGTGTTGAAACCGGGGGTTAACGATTCAACCAAGCCCACAAAGTTGCAGAAAATAGTGGTTGAAAATCTTATATTGATTGACAAAGAAGGTGATGGTGAGGAGATTCTGGCAGCCATCATTCAACAATTGGCCCAGATTTCGGCGTATCCTTATGAAGTAAGGGGCAGGATCGAGGCGAAATTGAAGAGCAAATTTGAAGGCAAATTGATAATCCCCACTTTTGTGGCAGTGGGTCAATTAGCATTTGAGTCCATTTGTCCTAAATTGGCCGGCATGAAAAACTTGAACGTGTTTTTGTACGACGATAGGTTCCATCGCATCATGAGCGATTTGTTGGATATCGTGCGCAACAATGCACAGGGTGTGAAGGAAAAGGATACGGCTCCACTTTGTGTTCGATGCAATGATCTCATCCTTAATGTGATCAAAAGACTTGTTGACGAAAACCTTGCGGATTTTGCTGAAAAACCAGAAATCTGGGAGGTGCTTCTCGAATGTATCATGGCTACATTTAATGAGGGATATGATGAGATGGCAAACGTGAAACAATACGAGGCCCTTTCTGCAGTGATCCTTCCAGTGCTTTTCCAGTCTGAACAAGAACATTTGATCAAGATGCTTGTACAACAAGTTTACTACAACTCGTATCTTTACAAGGCCAATGCCACGGAAAATGAGTTGATGAATGGGGGAGATGACTTTGAAACTTTGACGAATTATCATTTCGACGAGTCTTTTGGCACTACAGCAAAGTTAGAGGTGGAAAACAATCGCCAAATCCGGGTGAAGTGTTTAAATGAATTGTTTCGTATTGCTTCTACAGAGGGCACAAGTGCGGAGTTCGCCCGTCAATTTGTTGCCATTCGAGCAGCATTTTCCATCCGCAGATTTATTGCTGACGGCAGGCTTCTGGGCCATAGGCCGTTGCCTCAAATACAGGAGGACGAGTTATTGGAGATTTTGCAAGGATTTGCAAGTATTGGACAAAAGTTGGATGCTACGCACATGAAAGGGCTCATGAGACTTTTGACTCAAAGTGTGGTTTATGCTGATAGGATTCCAGGCATGAAGCACGTGGTTCAATCGGCATTACAATTAGGGATTGTTTAGTAGGGGAGAATCTCCAGAATTGTTGATAATTTTAAAAGTGTCAAGAATTTCTTTTTGTATTGTATAGGAAAGAGAGAAAAAAAAAAGATAGCGTAATAATCTTAGCGACGGTGCATAATAAAAAAGAGATCGTGCACTGCAAAATAAGAGAGAGGAAAATAACTTTGGGGAACACGTATTCTGCTGTTATATGGGGTCTATTTTTTTTATTATTTTTTATTTTTTTTATTTTTTTCCAATTGAATTTGCTCTGTTTTCATTCGATTGAATAATCTACGTCAAAAAGAAATCTTATATGATAAAATCAACTTGAATAAAGAAGCTAAAAAGAATACAACAAAGCTCAGGAAACATCGCAGAAACACCGTTGAAAAACTGACGTCAGAGTCTAAAAATAAAACAAAATAAAAAAAAAAAATACTGTAGTTAAACTGAAAAAAAAAAAAAAAAAAAACAAATGTTACCCCCAGGGCCATCACGTGACGTGGAACCGGGCGCGAATATCGCCGAAAATAGAAAAATTCAGTAGAGTAAATTCTTTAATGGAACGCGTTCTCGCCATTCTTAAACCGGCCATTGGACCGCGCCTTTCTCAGATCCTGCAGATAACAAAAAATAAGGCGGGCGTCCTAGCAAAGAAAGAACGAACGAAAAAAAAAAAAAAAAAAAAAAGGGCAAATGTCCTGCAATTGATATGCTCCAAGGTGTATTATTTTTAGCGTGGTGATCCGGGTTTCTCAAACACATCGTTCTTTTTTTTTTTTTTTTTTTTTTTCCCTTCCTATTTCCACATTCATTATAAATTCATAGACCATCACCTGCCTAGTGGCCTACCTTTTTTTTTATTATTTTTATTATTTTTCCACCTTCTTATCCACATCTGAGGCTATAGGTTTTTTCCATTAATTCTTGGGCCAGAATTCATACACGTATTTTGACCACCCAAGACCCGTGATCTCAAAAAAGTCAGGCTCCTTTTTTTTTCTCCCAAGTTCTTTTCTTCTGTAGTAACGAATTACTACCATCTTGGAAATACTCGGCTTTCTACACAATAAGCGTCTTTTAAACGCGTGAAAGAAAATCGGCGGGGATTTCAGCAGATCAAAAAAGAACAAGAATAAGAGAAAGAGAAAGAGAAAGTGCAAACAGAAGCTCTCAGCAGAAAGTATCTAATCAAGGGCATACTTCAATTGTGACACGTTTCCGAAGTTGAGCAATTAGCCGCCAGGCCCTCCCCCCCTTTTTTTTTTATACCCGTTTCGATTTGAAAATTTCTTTTTCGTTTTCTTTAAGGAAAAAAAAAGACAACATAAAACATGGCGCCGCCAGGTTCACAGAAATACCACGAGTTTGACCCCGAAGCGGGTGAAATCGGACGCAAACGCTCGTTGGTGCGTCCAGAAAGACAGCGGTTAGATAAAAACCACCCTCGGTTCCATTACACACAAGTGGCGTCACAAGAAGCCGGCCATTTGAAAATCCAGCCTGCGTCCGGCGGAAGTGGACTAGAGCCGGTGCTTGACGATGAAGAAATGCAAGGCGATGACGATAATATCGAGGGCATCCCCTTGATGAATATGGACACCACGTCGCCCAGCCGCGGCAAGGAGGTTTTCGGGTTGAACGACGAGTATCCGATGAAATATGCGCCGATTTCGCCCAGTAAACAGCGCCTGAAAAGACACTCTGTGCGTGGGCTGAAGGGTGCGGACCTGACGCCCAAACGTGATATTTATTTCTGGAAAGTGTATGCCTACGCGGTCACATTCTGGGCCCCAGGCCCGCTCCTAAGTGTTTTTGGAATCAAGGGCAAACTGCGTCAATTTGCATGGCGTGAAAAGATTGCGTTGATCACGTGTATTCTCTATGTGGGCGCCATTGTGGCGTTTCTTACCTTTGGTTTCACCCGAACCGTGTGTCCTGCTGGTGCCATTAAAGTGAGAAATGGTGAAGTTAATACTGGCTCGCTTATTATAAATGGGCGTGCGTACGACTTGAGTAATTCTCAGCATCCAGCAGCAGCAGGAATCCCTGGTGGTTCCAACATTTTGTATCCGCCAATCAACGCTGGAGGAATGGATGCATCATTTTTGTTCCAGAACGTGAATGGCAATTGTAAGGACTTGATTGTTCCCCGTGATAACTGCACGATTCCACGTGACGGCACCAATTTGGCATGGTACATGCCGTGTCGTGTGTTTAACCAGTACGGTACTTCTGCCGTCAACGATTCCGATGTCTACTATAATGGATGGGCCTGTCATACCCTGACAGATGCGCGTGAAGCATATTATTCGCTTGAAGTGAATGGCGATGTTTACTTCACCTGGAACGATATCAAAAACTCGACACGGAACTTGGTGGTTTACGCAGGAAATGTGCTTGATCTCGACCTCGTGAACTGGATTCTGACCAAAGATGTCACTTACCCGGAATTGTTTGACCGGTTGAGAGACGATTCTGCGTTTAAAGGTCACGATATCTCTATGGTGTTATCGAATGTCGAGGACCGCCGTGCCGCCAAGTGTCTTTCGGAAATTATCCGTGTTGGTGTCATTGACTCCGAAACTATTGGGTGTATTGCTTCGAATATTGTGTTGATTGTATCGTTGGTGTTCATTTTGTCGGTTGTGGTGACGAAATTTCTTATGGCGTGCTACTTCCGCTGGGTGGTTTCAGTGAAACAGGGTCTGTTTGTCGACACAAAATCCATGGCTGAGCGTGAGCGTGAAATTGAAAACTGGGTCGATAACCCAAACGCAAAGGCCCCAATCAACGACGTGCCAGCGAAAAATAGGGCTGATTACCGTACTCAAAAGACAAACCGGCAAAGTGTTTTCTTCAAAAATAATGTCTCGCTTTCACTTCCAGGAGGAGGTGTTGGTGGTGTAGGAGGAGCAGGAGCAGGCGTTGGAGACGTGCTTGTTCTGGAATTCGATACCTCAAATGCCGAAAACAGACCACTGTCGAAACTGTTCCAATATACTACAATGAGCACACAAGCGGCGCTTCTTGGACGCCAGAAAAAGCCACGTGCGCTGAAACTGCGCTCGATGTTATTTGGACATAGCAGACACCTGTCGCTCGATATGTTGGCCGGACGTCCGATTTCAGCACTTAACCCATTTGAAACTTTTGAGGAGGAGGTGATTACAGGCTTAGGCCCGGAAATAATTCACCCCGATGTTGTACCACAGCCGCCAGTTGAGTACCAGCCGTTTGGATACCCCTTAGCGCATTGTCTTTCATTGATTACTGCTTATTCCGAGGACCTTGAAGGTTTACGTACTACCATGGACTCTATTGCCACTACAGACTATCCAAATTCGCACAAATTGATGCTTGTTGTTTGTGATGGTTTGATTAAAGGTGCAGGCAATGATAAGAGCACTCCAGATATCGCATTGGACCTTATGACTGATTTCTGTGTGCCAAGAGAAGATGTACAGCCATTCTCGTATATCGCAGTGGCACAGGGCTCAAAGCGTCATAATATGGCCAAAGTTTATGCCGGATTCTACAAGTATGACGACAATACTGTGCCACCCGAGAAACAGCAACGAGTGCCTGTGATCACAATTGTGAAATGCGGTACGCCAGATGAGGCGGGCGGATCGAAGCCGGGAAATAGAGGTAAGCGTGACTCGCAAATCATTTTGATGTCGTTTTTGCAGAAAGTCACATTCAACGAAAGAATGACGGCTTTGGACTATGTGTTGCTTGAGTCGATTTGGCGTGTAACGGGACTTATGGCCGAGTTTTATGAGGTTGTATTGATGGTGGATGCCGATACTATGGTTTACCCAGATTGTATTACTCACATGTGCGCTGAAATGGTGAAAGACCCACTGATTATGGGCTTGTGTGGAGAAACTAAGATCGCGAACAAGGCTCAGAGTTGGGTCACTGCGATCCAAGTGTTTGAATACTATATCTCGCATCATCAGGCGAAAGCGTTTGAATCCATTTTTGGTGGTGTCACGTGTTTGCCGGGATGTTTCTCGATGTATAGAGTCAAGGCACCCAAGGGGAACAATGGATACTGGGTGCCCATTTTGGCCAACCCCGATATTGTCGAGAGATATTCGGATAATGTGGTGGACACTTTACACAAAAAGAACTTGTTGTTATTGGGAGAAGATAGATTCCTTTCTTCGCTTATGTTGAAAACATTCCCCAAGAGAAAACAAGTGTTTGTGCCCAAGGCTGCATGTAAGACTATCGTGCCAGATAAGTTCCGGGTTTTATTGTCGCAACGTCGTCGTTGGATTAACTCCACCGTCCATAATTTGATGGAGTTGGTCTTGGTGAGAGATCTTTGTGGTACTTTCTGCTTCTCCATGCAGTTTGTGATTTTCATTGAGTTGATTGGTACTTTGGTTTTACCGGCCGCTATTTCGTTCACTGTCTACGTCATTGTTTATGCCATTATCTCGAAGCCCACCCCAGTCTTGTCATTGGTGCTTTTGGCCATCATTTTTGGTTTACCCGGTGCTTTGATTGTCATCACGGTATCTTCCGTGAAATACGTGTTTTACTTTTTCGTTTATCTTATCGCATTGCCAATCTGGAATTTTGTTCTTCCAACCTACGCGTTCTGGAAATTTGATGATTTCAGTTGGGGTGAGACGAGAACAGTTACTGGTGGCGACAAGGGAGATCATAGTGCCACTGCCGGTGTGTTTGATTCCTCCAGCATTACAATGAAAAGATGGAGAGAATGGGAGCGGGAAAAGAGACAGGAACACCTTGGAGCTATTGCCGCTCCGGGAGCGGTTTGGGATCCAGCTAATCAGGAGAAAGATACCAGTTATTCTGATGACTCGGTTGCTTAGAAAGGAAATACAACAAAACAACAAAAAACAAAAAGAAAGATTTGGAAAAAAATTACATATGGCATTATAGCATTTTATTGAGCATTACGAACACAAAACGACGTAGGCTATAATATTTTGAAATCTTCTACAACGACCTGAAACTGTCTCCATTATTATCCATTTATTAAAAGAAATCCGTATTATACATGCTGTAAAAGCAGAAGTGAAAACCCATGGCTAGGGACCACGTGACCAGTGATCCTGTACCTAATAAAAAGTTAAGAACTCATTGTCCTAAAAGCCTGCGCTTGGAGCAGAATCTCTAGATTTATAACTCAGAGCAGAAGAGGAATTGCGAGATTCGCTGTTATGCTCCTTGAATTTTTTGAGTCTCCATGTGATGGCAGGCTTATTGATGGAAGGCTTGAATGCAGATCCGGGAGTGGCTAAAGCGTACAACATAATAAATAATTGGTGCGTGTTTTCAAAGATGTTTTTTTTTTTAAAGTTATAGAAATAAAAAACAAGGAAAAAAAAAAAAAAAAACTGTTTCGGAATTGCGCGGGGCAGAGCTGATTATAAATGGCAAAAATACGGAGATGTGGAAATCTTAGCGTAAGCGAAATTGCTGACTTCATGCGTATTTTGCTCGCGACGTAAGCGAGCGGCATATGTGAGCAAACAGCTCCGTTGTGCAGTTGACTGCATTATGCGAGTGACATTATTTTATTTTGCCGTGCATGCAGGAGAGATGATCTCTCAATGTTTGCGAAACTTGAATCATCGTTTCTGCAGATGTGTAGGTGAGGCAAAAAAAAAAGAAAAAAAGAAAAAAAAGAAATAGAAGGAAAAAACACGGGAAAGGCTTCTTCTTGAAGATAGAAAGCCACAAAATTTAAATTCTTTTGTAGTAGACCAGTAGAAAAAAACCAGGATTTTAGATTCCGGGCATGAGAAATTAAAAATACCTCAAAAGGCGGTTTAATGCGTTAAGTTCAGAATTTCCCCACTTGAATGGGCGTGTGTGTCACAAATTCTCCAGAGCAACAAACTCAGGCGGATTTTCTTTGTCTCTCGGCGTATGTATAAATGATTCCTTTTCAGATCGACATGCAGATTGAGTACATAAACGAATGGAGCCAAAAGCCACGACATGGGTGTTACGAGATTGTCTTTTGCAAAATGGCTTGCTGCTTCTTAAATTTAATCATGGCAGTTTTTTTTTAAGGCTTTGCATGGGATTTATTCTTTTAATCCATTAAAATTGAGAATAATTTTAAAGGATAAAAGGGGTATTCGTAGTTTCTGTGCAAGGAAACCCAAGTTGCGAGGCTGCTACCCGCATTTGGTAGGCACGTTCAACGGACTGCCCAACTCTATGTATGTCACCAACAAATGTCGTATGCCGGTAAAGTACGGAAAAAAAAAGTGTAGTGTGCAAGCATTTCTCATGCGTAACTGCGACACTGCATTCGTCTTGGCAACATACTGCTTATTTCGGTGTGATGCTCTCTCCTGTGTGACGCTCGCTCCTGTGTGACGTCACCTCTTCAGAATTCTACAGTGGCCGAAGGGCTTTGATGGGGGTAAATTTGAGACTACCTTTTCATCACACGAGGTAGTGCCCAAATATTTTCTAAAATTGATTTTGGAAAAACCCGAAGTTGTATCAAGGAAATAAAACAAAAAAGCTCTTCACCCGCAATGTTTTGAAAAGAGTGTGCATAATCTTAAGGTGAGTTTCGGTAACCAGATACAGTACGAAAATCTGCACAGAGGTGGAGTTTGCTGAAATCTTGGGCGAGATATCGGGACTCCTGGCCGCCGAATTTTTTGTTTTTTTCTGTCGTATCGTATGTTTGAATTTTCTTTATTTAATTTTCTTAATCTTTATTTTTTTAACACCATTTATCAATTTTATAAGGCTAAACAAAAACTTCAATGAGGCGAGCCTTGTGTGATCGAAATCTGGTATTGTATTATGTAGAAGCAGTGTAGTTCAATGCACTCAGACGTGCCCGCCTTGCTTTGCATGACTGGCTTCCTTTAATTTGTCGCTGGATTCTGACTTCCACGTGGCAAGTAACGCACCAATCATCAGTGCACGTGACTAGGAACGAAGCCTTTTCAGTTGATAGACTTCTACACACATACACTTAAGACAATCAAAACTGACCCCGACTGATAAAATGAAAAAACAAAAAAAATAATGTAGAGAAAACCTGTTAAATTTTTTTAAATCACACAGTAATGTTGTACGTAATTCAAGCTCGTATTGTTATAAAAAGAGGTCAGTCATCCAGCCTGTATATAAAACTCAACGCCTGGGTAACGAGACAGGGGGAAATTGTGTGCGTTTTATCGCAAGAACAAGCATAAGGAGGATAATTCTGTTGCTATGTTGGTACATTTACGAGACGAAATTATTTCGTGGGATTTTTGTTGTTTATTAAAATAACGAATATTCTTTCAACTTATGTATCACATAATGGAATATTCCAAGGGTATATGAGTGAGTGAGTGAGGTCTTGATTAAAATCGAAGTAATATTGGTGCTTCCTGTAGCCGAGATTCATCATGTGACTCCAGATAGTTTTGCTTAAATAAAAAAAAAAAAAAAAAAAGAAAAAAGAAACTGATTTGAGAAGAAGTCATTCACACTTTATTTTTAAAAAAAAAACACCTTTGGAAATAATGAATCAACCAAGGTTCACTTTTTCTCACTCATAGTTTGGATAATAGGAAAGAACATGTCTCTACTGGCCAGAGTCAATAAAAGAGCCAGTGTCTTGCTGATTTTTCTTTTGATTTTGATTTTTTTATTCTTTATTCTTTTTTATTTAACAGAAAAAGATTGCCTTTTTAAATTCATACAATGTCTTTTTCATAAATCTCTGAATTGATTGGAGGCTAAGAATCACAAGCCAAGAAAGCCTCAAGCGGCTTATTAAGATAATAAACACGCATTATGCAATAACATATAAGGAGAAGAGGCTTTTTGAGAAATATTATGGTATATTTCCGGGAATCAGTGAAAACTTTCACTAAAACTAGGGGAATATTCCCGTTCTTATGCTCATAAATAATGGGATGAAGTTTTTTTTAAGTCCGACCCTCTCCTGTTTTTCAACAGTTTAATTTGGGGGCACACCAGTGAGAAATTTTAGCGTGAAAAAGTAGACGAAAATGAGAAGTTTGTGATATACACTTATGTTCCAATAAAACATAATCACGTACAAAGTGAGAGATAAGTTTTATACCCCCAAATTGTTTCAAAATTATGTTTGAATATATATCGTCTCGGTGGAGATTTGGGGCTGACAATTCCAGATAAATTGGCCAGAGCGAAAAGTCTGAACTTTACAGAAAATCTGGAAATCAGAAAAAGCCTACCGACCCGTTCAATTTAAAATTTTTTTATCTGAGTAATACCCAAATTCATTCCAAAGTGAAACAACCTCTTCAACTAAAAGACGCTATTTATTTAGACCAACAGTGCTTATCCATGCATGTACTTACAAAGACTGTGTGCCGGTATCGTCGTTTCAGCACCTTTCACTTTCACTCAGTTTCTTGGCGCGGCTCCATCCCCATATAGTAAAAAAAAAGGGAAAAGAAAAAGGAGATAAATAAAATGAAAACTACCATTCTGGGGACTAAATGCCACGCACGCCATAAAACCGAGTGTATATTTTTCTTTCTTTCTTTCAATGCCTTAAACACCACCCACTTCCGTTAGTGTTTCTCCCCAATAAATTACCCTTTTCAGTAAACACCGGCCTTCTCATATAACCGAAATCGGAAATAAGTACCTGCGCGCGACGGACAGACCTGCACATGCACACGCACACGGCAGCAGCTGCGAAAAATGTTCGTAGTTGCAATCGATAATTCCCTATTGCAGTCATGATCTTGGGATTTAGAGACTCCCGCCTCGAAATCAAATTTACCCCAGAATGTGATGACCGGTCGAAATATATAATGTAGAGGATTTCTTCAAGATATTTTCTACTTTTTTTTTTTCTTTTTCTCATTCCATATTTCATTATCTCTTAGCCTTCTTCTCATACCATCTATCGTTCTCTCCCACAATGAAGCTTTCTACTCCCACTCTCTTGGCCATTTTGGTCTCTTCCGCTCTTGTTTCTGCAGCCCCCACTTCTTTCAACGCCGAGCAGGTCTCTGGCGCTTCGTTGGTCAAAAAATCCGACATTTCTAATGCCTTAAGTATCATCGAGGAGTTGGGTCGGTTGAACGAAAAGAGAGATTTCATTGATGACTATGATATGAGTGCTCATCTTGCCAAAAGAGACAGTTTGCTTGGTGAATTGATTTCCGGCTTATCCCAATCGGGCATTATTGGTGATGTTTGGAATATCATTACCACAAACGCCGCCTTAAAGTCGCAAATCACCACGCTTGTAAAAGAGGCAATTCAAGGCGCAATTACTGCTGCTCCTTCATTGATCACGGCCATTTTCAACTCGGGTTTGCTCCAAAAAGTATTTTCTGATATCTGGAACAGTCCGCAATTGAAGTCGGCACTTTTGAGCACTGCCAAGGCCATTTTCTCCTCTGGCTTGAACTTGTTAAAGGCATTTTTGGCACAAAAAACCGGCGGCTCTACAGGCGCTACAACTGCTGCTGCACCAGCGGCAACTCCAGCTCCTGCCGCTACCGCTACCGCTGCAGGAAAGAGGGAAGTCATGACCAACGAAAACGACGAGTTTTACGATAAAAGAGACTTGCTTTCGGTGGCTGAAACAGTGGTGCAGGCCATTTACAACTCGGGCATTGTACAGAACCTTGTCAAGAAGGCATTGGCCGACCCTACTGCTTCGATTAACTTCTTGGAAACCGTGTTCAAGAACGGATTGGTGGTTGCCAAGGACGTGTACAATTGGGCCAATTCCTCTGGCCTTTTGCAACAAGGTCTTCAGTGGATTTCCAAGAATGGTGCCACATATGCCGGTGAGATCGCCAAGTTTATTGGTTCGTTGATTGTGTCCGGAAAGGCTTCCACTTCAGATGTGGATAATGCTACTACCGCATCTGTCACAACAACAGCCACTACTGCCACACACACGACCACGACTTTGGTGAAAAGAAGACTTTATTAAACAGGAAACAAGTGCACCACATTTCTTTGAATATCTTCCGAACAAACTGTACTGTTCCTAGCTTGGGAAAGCCTTAAATTTATACTTTATTTTTTTATACACACGCCTTAATATGACACTCAAATGATTTAAGCTTTTGGACATGGTAGTAAAATTTGATGAATTTGTTGTTTTAGACTGGATTTGAAGAGTCTCCAGGAGCAAGCTGGGTGCAAAAAAAAAAAAAAAAAAAATGGAACGATGCTTTGAAATCATACCAGTGAATATATCACCCAGTAATGTCTTCTTGCGTCTAAATTTGCTTTATTTATTCTACTTTATTGGGATTATCGAAATACAACCATTAAAGAAAAACAAGCCTTTTTGGCAAATCTGGTTTTTTGTAATTGCTATTATTCTATAGGCTCACGGTGGGGTCTTGGGTGCAGAACCACAGCCCCGTATTGGCTCGAAATAAATCCCATCAAAACGAAAAAAAAAGTGAAGTTGGATTTCATTTGTAAAACACTTGAGTGAAAAATATTGTATTTCGATCATTTCAATAGTAAAAATATCCAATCCGTCAATTTTTTAAAAAAAACAATACAAACACATTTCCGTTGTATTAGGGAACCGCGAGCGCGCAACAAAATTTTCCGAGCCAGGATGAAAAAAAAAAAAAAAAA
>JAJMCO010000283.1:0-15201 GCA_030573015.1 Metschnikowia peoriensis | reverse complement strand
TCGTGTTTCTGCGCAACTCAAAGACGTCGCTGACCATGCACTGGTAAATCCACGAGTGCAGGAACATTGACGCAATGTCGATATTTCTATCCAATAAAATCAACACTGGCCGCTGCTGGATCAGTTGCAGAGCTGCAGTTCGGGAATTCGACACGTGGTCCCGCAATTTCATGTCCAATTGTGTGGCTACAAGCTCTGCGGGTCCGTTTTTCGGGCATCTGATGATCGGCACAGCCTCCATGGTGACCAAAGTTGCCAAGAGCCCATCAGCAATTACGTTTGCAAGACCGTGGATATCGTCCTCGGAAGTTTGCGGATTATTGAATTTGGTGAAAATACGAGGCAAGTCGAGCGAAAATAAGTTTGGTTCTGTGACAATAAAATCGAGATACTGGTCGTACACTTGTTTGATTTTATGGCCCATGCCACACAACGACACTTTCTTGGCAAACTCCTCCAAAAGCTCGCGGTTGATTGCCAGCGTAAAATTGACATAGAACGACTCGTATTTCTCGCTTTGCAAGTCCAGGATAATCAGCGCCACGTTCTGAACTGTTGGCTCGACAAAGTAAATTGCAGGAACATCGGGCAAGGCCGATCTTTGTGCCGTAATAAGCGTGTGTACAGTGATTCCACATCTTAGAAGGTCATTCACACGTAGAATGGATGAAATCACCGCCTGCGACTTGCGGTCCATGACAAGCACTTTCCAAACGATTTCCTCTGCTTTGGAAGCCAACGTCAAGTCCGCAGAGCCGTCTTTATTGAGGTGTAACATGCGCTCTAAAGCGTCTAAAGTAAGGCGTTAGTATTTACAAGCAAATGTATATATAGATAAGTTTTGCTGTGAATGTGGGCGAACATAATCCCAAACAGCTGGAATGGCTGAAAAATTTGAGGGCAGAAAAAAATCGACATACTAATTTGGCGTTGACGCAAACATAAGGCTTCGGACGACATGCTGGGAAACCTAGAACTATGCTTATTACGAAGGCCTGAAACAGCATGTGAACACTCCGCAGTTGGCTCGAGGAGGTGTTGGGTGTTTGTGGTGCACGGGTGTGCGATTTCTCAAATTACCCCAGAGCCTGGTTTCTCTTTTTATAACATCTTGAGCCTAAAGGTGCGACTTTTTTTGGTGACTGCCATGTGGCATAATAATAACTGTAGCTTGCTAGGTCGGTTTGCTACTGTATCTCGATAGAAGTAGAATACAAAATGGAGGGGTTTGATTAACAAAATTTTTAATGAGGCCTGTATAAAGCTAATTATTGGTTCCCTGAAAGTAAGTAAAGTGAGTCCATTCGTTTTCTAACTGGGTCACGTGCGTAAAAAAACGACACAAAGGCTTGAAAAAAAATGTAATACTTGTTTAATCCGGGTGAATTCAAGTCGGGTGGGATGGTGCAAAGAGTTTTGTGTTTTAGTGCCCAACCAGCTCTGTGAATCCTTGATATTTTCCCAAAGTTCTCTTTGCGTTAGGTACGGTCGGCAAACGTCTTTGGAAAATGTTACATTTTTTTTTCTCTTCTGCTTTTTTTGAAAATTAAGGGGCCCACGTTGAAGAAGTCTTCCCCACATTTCATCTTCCTCGTCAGCTAGAACACCACATTCTTAAGCTGATCCTGTACATCGAAACTCTTTGTTTTTTTTGTTTTTTTTTTTTTCCGGCTTATATTTTCTGACTTCAACCCCTTTCGGGGCGGCAGCATACATGTATATTTTTAGCGAGTGTTTTGTTTGCGCTTGATCAGACGCGTGCGGCACAATTTTCGCTACAACTTCAAGGCAAAGTTCGTGGACAGCAAAAGAAATTTGCTTGCGCGGCTCCGAGATTGAATAGACCCGTCGCTAGAACAGAAAGAAGAAAAAAATTAGAAATAATAAAAAATTAAAAGTAAGAGGATAGAATTAGTGCTTATTTCTCTTTTATTACTTTCTAAATTTCCAAAAGACTCTTTATGATACCCGCCTCAACAACAGTAACTTTATCGCGCTCGGCGAGCGGAAGTGTACCTCCCCCCGCCCCATGATCTCAAAAGTTGGGCTGTGAATCAAGACTCCCGAATGTCGTGGTGCAACGCATCCGACCGAACTCGCGCATGTGCCTGCACCGTAAGCTTGCAGTGGCGGAAATCCGTTTCCATGTATCCGATCACACTAAGGCTTCCTTCGTCCTTCAATTTCCCTCGACTTTGAAATTCGTGGTCCGATCTTTCAAAAACAAGAGGCCCAACTAAATTCTAGTCGAGATAAATTATAAATTCAATGAGAAAGATTTGCGAAATAAGCTTCCGAAACACCCTTGGCCGTGAAATCGGCTTATCTCGCCCTAGCTCGTAAAAGCAAGGCAAGTGACGTTATCTTCCCGCAGCCGAAACGTTATTCATAGCTAAAAGGGTGGGACGTAAACACGTACTGCATAAGCAGAAAAGAGATGCGTCCACCGCGGTTGGTAAGTGATCAGAAAAAGCCTTCATCAAAGAAACAAAGTCTACTTTGCAAACTGTATGTAACGTCTACTTTTTCGGGCTTGATATCGATTGACAACAGAAACAAAAATCTTAAATTTAAGCAATATGGACAAGATAAGTTTTGTGCTTCCGAATGCCGAACATAAATCCGAGACCTGCACAAAAACTTGCACGGCTCCCGCACTGAAAAGCATTTTCGAAGCGGAAATCCTGGAATGTGCTAAAAAAAATATATAATTCACAGCGCGCTTTCATGGAGCAAGCTCGTAAACGTCTGAGAACCTATTTCCTCTGACACTGGAAAAGAACCATTTTATAAATACATAAATGCAACCATGATGATACCACAAAATCAAAAAAACGTGTGAATATTCTAGGAAGTATGGCATCGAAATCCCGGCAAAAGTTATTGTTCGCCGGACGCATTCGACGCTGGGGTGCGTCTGCGCCAGTTCGGGTCTTACCTCCGACAGCAATGCGCAAAGCTGGCCAGGCTCGTCAGACGCACCCTCATGTACATCGCACGACATTTTTTTTTTGTGTTGATGCTCCAGGCATGACGCGACGGGATGCCGGTTTATTTTTTTCTTGGTGACGCAGCTCACCGCCCGGCTCAAGCCTCCCTTTGATATTGCGCGGAGTATCCTAGTCACTGCGATACTCCACAATTCCTCGTAGCACCTTGATTTTCCCAAACTCCTCGTGGTCTATCATATTCTCTTGACACTTTACTTCCTTAGGCTTATTCTTGTGCTCGGTGCCCGGCTTGGGCCACACGCACTTTAATCGTAGTCTCTGGCACTCGGTACATTGAGGCCGCGTCTCACAGCATCGCTTTTTCCGCTGGCGGCACGTAAGACATCCCATACGCGACCGCTTTGTAGGTTTATTTGATCCCAGCGCCTGCAGCGTGTCCAAGGTTGAGGAATCTGAATCACGCATTGATGCAGAGTCGGTGTTGGGACTGCTGGACGTCGATTCCTTCGACGAGCGTCGGTCGTAGTTACTGTTTTCAGGTCCATTATTAATGGCCGCCACGTTACCCATCACATGGCGTGGATCCCATTGCTCGCCACCGTGAGTAGCAGGATAGGCCCCATACGCACTGTATTCCGGTGGCATCATTTGATAGGAATGCATGTGCATGGGCGGTGGGCCATATTGGGCCATGGGTGGGGCAATGATTCCACCGTAAGCAGGTCTCATGTGGGGCAATGGCTGTTGCTGTTGTTGCTGTTGCTGTACCATGGGCCGTGGAACAGCCTCGTCTGTAACTGGGTCTTGTTTTTGCAGCGGCAGCGCTGCTGCCAATTTGGGCGGGCTGTTTGCGCTTTTATTTGCAGCATCTTGCTCCGCGGGGATTGGTGCTGCAG
The DNA here is from genome assembly GCA_030573015.1 of Metschnikowia peoriensis. Lineage (NCBI taxonomy): Eukaryota > Fungi > Ascomycota > Pichiomycetes > Serinales > Metschnikowiaceae > Metschnikowia > Metschnikowia peoriensis. The sequence goes on along the minus strand of JAJMCO010000283.1, from coordinate 11,354 downwards.
CACCTGGAATATATGGTCGACTTTGGGGAGGCGGCACATAATTGTATCCTTCGGGTTGTGAAGCGGGATTCGGCCACGTATTTGGGGGATTTCCTGGGGCAGGGGGCACATGCCACGGCGTATTCGGCCATTTGCTCATGTTTGTATAAATGTCTGCTGCGCAAAGTTAGTAAAAGTTCACAGGTGTTAAGGTTCCTAGAATGCAAAGTCCCTATGGAAATGGTAATTTCTCTTCTTATGTAAAAGCAAGCATGTTTAAAGATCGACTTCATCTCTTGTGTGGCGTGTATTTAGGGTCGGCTTTAGCCGCCAAAGCCCACACCTCCATACTGGAAGAGGAAATAAAAAAAGAAAACAAAGAAAAGAAACGCTCAAAATAGGGCACAAACACAACTCGTGAGGGGCATGCAGCTAGCTGGGAGAACCTCATATCCGGCCTTTTAACCTTTCTGCTTTTTTGAATAAAAAGAAAGGTGGAAAAGTGGCGGATCATGCCGACGTTTCACCAAGTCAACTGATGTATGAAAAAATCAGGGGGAAAAACACGTAAAAAAATGGGAATTCTAAGAACAAGTTCGCAGGAAATCGGGAAAAAAATAAAGAAATTCGTGCTTCGGAGCAATCAACATACCTTGATTAAAGATTGTTTCCACAAAAATGCATTGGAGTTTTCAGGGTCCGTTTGTTGATCTCCCGGAAATGTGGTGTGGAGGCTGTGTGTAAGGCGATTTGTCGAAGGAGGGGCAACACAGATGCACGTGTGGTAAAAATGTAAAAGTGTGATGGGTAAGAAAGCGGAAGAAATCCAAATGCAAAGAAACGAAAGAGTGGGTGGGCGGCTAGGTGGCAAATTATATAACAAGTGGAGGGGTATGGTAGGGAAACTTTTTTTCACGACGCTTAAACACCCTATTTAAAACACTTCGCTGCAACTAGGGCCATGCACTGCTGGTCTTCGAACCATGCATAAAGGCGCCAAACTTTGAGAAAATGCGGGCAACACAAAAAAAAAATGATGCATGTCGTACAGAAAAAGCCCATTGTTTCACGCAACTGTGCAGTGGTGTAATTTACTGAACAAGTGCAGGTTTGTCTCCGGTCGTTTTTTTTGCTCGCGGGCCTCGCTCGGAAATCAACCGCTCAAAGTTTCAAAATAGCCCGCTCCTGCGTAACGACAAAAACGCCTTCAACAACGAACTTTTTGCCTTTATTATCCTCCGGCGAACGGCGCTTGTGATCAAATAGATTCCATATATCACTTGCCTAATTGGCATTTGGTTTTACTTGTCTCTTTTCTTACTTTTTTCTTGTTTTTCTTGGATGAGCCACAATGGGAAAGTCCGGAATCCTTAAAAGGAAACCGCAACGCCTTGATCTTTTATTAATTTTTATTTATTTATTTTCAACCAGAATGGTAGGATTCAAAGAGTGTTTGCTACGAATGTAAGTCTGCCTAACTGTTTCAAAATAATTGGTGCAGTGAGTGGGTGCATTGGTTGCTACCAGACTAACCTCTGGCTGCTCGCGCAAATCCCAGATCTGGAAATCCACTCGAAATCTCGAAACAAGTTCCCGGATTCTACCAACAGGCAGCTGGTTTTTTAGATAACCTTGTATGAAAAGGCGCTCAATCGCAGCACTTAGTACATAAAGAAGAAAGGTTATCACCAAAGTACGCATGAGAACACCTCAAGACTCTATTTCATGCCCCGCTGCTTAGTTACAGCAAAAACACGCCATACCTTTCGGCAAAAGTTATGGTTGTGTACACAGAGAGCGAGCACATACAGCCATCCTAAACCGAAATTCAAAAAGCAACCCGCAAAAGAAAGCGCGTGCCACATTCCGTAACCCCTTCCCTCATGCCCTGCAGAAATACAGCATCGTTTGCACGGTATATAACGCACATGCTTGAAAAAGAGCCGCCTTGAAGCCCAGTCCGGTTTCCACTGGGGAATGTAGCCCGACATTACTACCTGAGTCCATTTTAAAGAGAAAAACTTTTATTTCTTTTTTCGTGCACGAGCTGCGTGCCCATTGTTATTTCTCAAAACGCTGTTTCTTCGTCATGTGGGTACATGCAACTCTTATAAGAGTTTTCTTGTGCTACGAACCTAACCTTTCTCATAGAGGAAGTTGAGACACTTCTTCGCAAGAAAATTACATTCAAACTAGTATACAGTGCTATATAGACGGCTCGTTCTTTATAACGCGTGAATCTCAAGGCACAAGAAAATGGTGTTTGTCTGGATTCAGTTTCGTCGTCACTTCGCGCGTTGTTTCCACTTGCTTTCTTTTTGGTTCGTCAAGGTCTCGCCCACCTCATGTCAGCGACTCTTAAAATTGCGACTACTATATCAATTCACTCAATCTCAACCACGTAGTCTGGGATTTTTCAGGCTCAAACCGGCGCCGGGAATCTCTTACATCATTCCAGGCATTCCTTGTGGCATGCCCTGTGGTGCACCTTGGCCTTGGCCCTGGCCCTTCAAAGACGATTTACCTGCCTTCAAAAGCTCGTCACAGAGCAACAAGTTCGAGGCGATACCTGTAGCAGCCAGAATAGCGTTTCTCACCACTCTGTACGAGTCCCACACACCTTCGAGTGAAGGGTCCATAGGCTCGCCGGAGACAAGGTCGATTCCCACAACATGGTCGTCGATGATCTCATCCTGGCATGCAGAAACGGTCTCCAAGGCATCGAGACCTGCGTTTGTACTCAAAGTCTTTGGAACCACAAGGAGCGCCTCGGCAAAAGCCTTGACACCCGGTTTGTTGCGGCCCTTGAGGGTCTTCGAGGATAATAGATGGTTGTTGCAGCTCATGTAAAAAGCACCTCCACCTGGAACAATGGATTCATCCTTGATGACATTGGCGACGGCACGCAAGCCATCTCTCACTGCATCTTTAGTCTGTTGCAACACGTGGTTGGTCAGGCCCTTTATAAGAATTGTAGATGCCTGAGCCTCGGTACATTCCGTGATGTATGTGAATTTGTCCTCACCAATGCTCTCCTCGTAGACGTAGCCAGCTCTACCCAAAATCTCGGGAGTCAAGTCATCCACGGAGTTCTGGGCCTCACCACCAACAATCAACTGCAATCTCTCCATGTTTCTTCTCTTGGCTCTGCGCAAGGCTAAGATATTGTGCTTTGCCAACACGTCCAAAGACATTGGGTCGATACCCTTCTGGTTGATAATGACAAATCCGGCGTCACCATTCAAGCCGCACACCTCGTTCTTCAAGTCAACAATCTTGCGCAACTTCTCGTCGACAAACTTTCTTTCGGATGCCACCAACTTCTCTCTTTGTTCAGCGGACGAGTAGAAAAAGCCCGAGTTGACCTCGGTCTTCTCGTACTCTAGCGACACGTTCAAAGTCAACACAAACGCGTTGTTGACCCTACGTGGCATGTCTGGGTGTCTAGCTCCGTGGTCTAAAACCAATCCTTTGATCAAGCTGGTGTCTGAAGCTTTGCCGTGTTGCATTGTCATGATCTCCACCATGTGCAAATCCAAGTTCTTCTTGTCTTCACCCTCGCCTTGCACCGATAATACAGCATCTGTAACGATAGGCGCCAACACATCGGTCAACTCGGGCGTCACTTTTGTGGCCACCGAAGTACGGGCTACTTGAAGCAAAAATTCGCGGTCGTAAGATTCAGGGGTGGTCTTGAAGTCGTTCAAATGCTGCAACGACGCCTCGCGGGCAAGCTCAAAGCCGTCCACCAACACACGTGGGTGTACACCCTCGCTGATGAACCGCTCGGCTTGCTTCAATAATTCACCCACCAATAACACCACAGTGGTAGTTCCATCACCTGTGATCTCGTCCTGTGCAGTGGCAGCACGTGCAATCATGACGGCAGTGGGGTGTTGGATTTGCATCTCCGTGAGCAACACTTTGCCGTCCTTGGTGAGCTTCAAGTTGCCGGATCCATCCACAAGAAGTTTCAAAGTACCCTTTGGGCCCAAATTTGAGGCCAAAACCTGCTGCAAGCCCTGCGCAGCGGCAATGTTGACCTGGAGAGCCTGGGCACGTCTCAAGGACTCGGCTTTTGGATTCAAAAGCTGGAGAGAAGACGACATTTTAAGGTGTGAATGTGCGTTAATAACGTGTTTGAAATACCGATCTCACGGGTCTGATTTGAAGAACGAAGAAAAAAATGTGCCCGCACCACCGCGCTGTTTTTTTGAGTGAGGTCACGTGGTTTATAGTCACGTGTTGAAAGGTTTCTGTGGCGAATTTTGGGTGGCGATAAATCGACCGGGAGAAAGAAGTAGAAGCCTTTTTTGATTCCAAGTTTTGGGATAATATTGGAATTTCAGATTAATTAAAAGAAAGTGCGGGAGCTGATCAGGATTGTGCTCGAGAATGCTAGTATTCTTGGTAAGGTTCGGCGCGTCTACATTACCTCTGAATCAAAAAGACATATCTCCCTCTCATAACTTTTATCTATTTCAGATATGAGTGCAAATAATTTTCTGAACCTTTTTCTCAATATTCCAGTTCTAACAATCTTATGGAAAGTAAGAAAAACGGAGTAAGTTTATATGTTGCAAATTGATCAATAATATAACTGCGCGGTGCACGCATTTGGCCATAAAATTAGGTGCCAAAAACGGAACTCACAAAAAATGGGCACTGTTACTTTCGATGCAAGAGCTAATGATGATTGAAAATAAATGCAGTATACACATTGATGAGTCAGTTTCTTATGTGTTTAACATTTGATTGTGTGATTCCGCAAAAACTTTTGCGAAACATTGAAATAATTCTAGAGAAACGGATCCCGGTAACTCCTTAACTTCAAAAACATATTTATGATACGACCACGAGCCAAGAAGATTCACTCAAGTTTAATTCTAAGTTCGATTCTTGTGGACTCAGTTCTTCAATCTGGAAACTACTCTCACAATATATCCTAGAGATGTCCAACTCAAAATATAATGAGATTAGGGTATAAAATGGTTTGAAGTCTCACATTTATATTCTTTCTCTATACGTGAAGAGATGAACCAGCCGCTCAGTCTAGTAAATCACGATTTGATTGAATCCTTAGGCTCGCCTCACATTGACTTACAGAAAAAAAGAATTAAAAAATATATATTTGTTTGTAGATTGTAAATATAGAATCCTTTGAAGAGGAAATAGAAACTTAAGAGGCTTTCCTTGCGCTTGTTGATCTTGATCTCTTGTCTCTTTCCTCTTGTCCGTGTCGCACTAGCGAAAGACACTCTTCGGAATCGTTTTTTTTTTGTTTCCAATATCTAAAGATTTATAGGAAAGGTCTTACATCAGTCTCATCTTCACGAAATATATTCGTGCTTGTCTATTATATTACCTAAATTCAAACTTCTAAGGCCCTGAGAATACACAAAAATCGCTTTCGAAACTTCGCCTTATTTCTTCAAAAACTTGTGTCATAACGGGCTGTATAAACTATTTGATTCTTTTCAAGTATAATTTCTAATCAATGACACCAAAATTATAGAAGTCCCGACCAGCAAAGAATAATTATGAAGCCTTTATATGCTCTTCTATCTTAAACAATAATACATGTGTCTATTGGCTGAAAACAAAAAAAAAAAAATGTGGGCTGAGCCGAGATCCGAAACATTATCAATAGGATTCAAAGAAATATTTTTTCCATGGATTCTTTGCAAATTTTACTCCGGTCTCAATTAATCACGGGCAAATACTATTTGTGTATAGATAATCCCACATGATTAATATTTTACTCCAGTATTCAGCGTCTTTCTGAGACTAGCATCACCCTATCTGCTTGCCAATTCCTTCTTTTATTTTTTTTATTTTTATATTTGTTTTTTCTTGACTACTTGCAGGGCGACTTTTCGGGTGATTCTATTGTTCTTTTCCCGATCTCACTGTACATGCATCCGCCTTATTGTTCAATCGTGTCTCTCTATTGTTCCCTGTGTGTATGAGGCATGACCTTGCCGAAAGGCCCCAACATACACTCCTAAACTCCCGGTTGGTAATTGACTCCATAAAACCGAAAAATGCTTATAAGAGTCTTTCAGTAATTTATAAATGTGTACTTCTTTTTAAATATGGTATAAGATCAAATCACGCTTTTCAGGGAAGGAAGTTCTCAAAGAAAGAAACTTTAGTAGAAAATTTTTGGGAAGATCATTTCCTGTGACCGCCGTCATTGTTTGAATCAATACAAAGAAAAATGTGTAATAGGGTATACAATTAAATGATTATAATAGACTAGAAACTGTAGGCCTGGCATAAAAAATTCATCTAAAACAGAGACAAATTTATACTGGCAACGCTTACCGCCAAATAACAGAAATAGCATTTATCAATACCAATTTCATCAAGCGCTGTTTAGATCAACAAAGCAATACCGGCAGCAACAACTGCACCAAAGGCCCCGGTGGCCAAATGAGAGGCGCCACCCAAAGCAGTACTAACTGAAGGGCGAGTACTGTTGGTCACATTAGTGTCGTGGCTGTGGCTGTGGCCATCCGCATGGCTGTGGCTATGGCCCGAAGCACTGGAGACAGAAGAAACCAAAGAAGTAACAAATCCGCTGGAGTAGCTCGAGGTGGCCTGGTCGTGGCTGTGTGCGTGATCGTGATCATGAGTATGGCCAGAAACAGACGAAGTAGGGGCAGCAGCACTTGAGCTGGAAACTGCATCGTGGCTATGCTCATGAGAGTGGCCGTCGGCATGACTATGGTCATGACTATGGCCTGAGGCACTGGGTGCTGCTGCAGAAACAGTGGTACTGAATCTACTGATGTAGCTGGAACTCACGTCATGGCTATGTTCGTGAGAATGGCCGTCAGCGTGACTGTGGTCATGAGAGTGTCCAGTAGAGCTTGGAGTGGCTGCGGTACTGGAAGTGGCTGCGGTACTGGAAGTGGCTGCAAGAGAAGTGCTGGCGCTATTGACAAAACTAGGAACCACGTCATGACTGTGCTCATGAGAGTGGTCGCCAGAATGAGAATGGTCATGGGAGTGGCCACTTTCGTTAGCAGTCACAGCAGAAGCAGCAGCCAAGGCGTAAAAAACAGATCTGTATTGCATTATTTCTTTTTATTCTATTTTTCTTGGTTCAAGTACTCGTGATTGCTTGTTCGATAGAGAAAGAATGGTTTTTTTACAAGGTAGGACCAGGATACTTGCCTGTTTAAATATTACTTTTGAATAACTTCATGGTTTTCAATATGGCCTTTGTTATCCACTGATGTGGTTATAATGGCAAGCAACTCCCATGATTCGTGGAATCAGGTTCTTGTGTTGATGAAAGATAAAATTTCTTGGACTTAACCACTATAACAGAAAAAAAAAAAAAACTGTTAACGCGTCAAGCTCATAAGCAGCAAGGCTCTTGTCTGGTCATGATCTGAACGATGGAGACTGAGCTGAGGCATTAAGATTGTAGCAGAAATTCGGAATATGATAAACTATCTCGTTTCTTTTATAAATCAACAATTCACTGGAGCTAATTTGTCTATTTCCGTGGGCAAGATCTCGTTTAGGCCTATTGGCATAAAACGAAACACCAGCCACTACATAGTCTTCAAAACGCGGCATTCATTGCATAACTCCCAATTTTAAAGTTTTCAAGTTTTCATCCGTTTCTTGGCATTTTGTCTTGGCATGGCGTTGTCTTTCGCAACCACCAAGAAATAGTTGCAACTGGAATTAAGCCCAAATGGTGGCTCGTAAATACTTGACAGGGCATTTTGAGACTACGACCATGAAAAGATTTATGATGTACCTCTCAATTATCTTCACTTTCTATACTATTTTTATTCATATTTTTATTTCTTTTAAATCCAATCGATCAGAAAAAAACCGGCTTTTCTTTTTAAGAGTGTTAATCTTGAAACTAATTAAATATCGCCGCATCTCATCTTGCCAAGCAATTGACCGCAAAGTCTTTCTGCCAAGATTTTACACTGCGCGAAATTCCCAACCCATTTTTGATTGGCCTTGTGTTGTGGTGGTTACTCGAAGAAGGAAAAAAAAAACGAAATGCAAATTTTGAAAGTTTTCATAGAAAGATGAATATATAAAAAATTACTTTCTATTTGCAAATCACAGAGTGAACGCCGTATATTTTTGGCCTCTACATTTCGGCCGCACCGCATGATGCGCCTGGCTTGTGTGGTTTCTCGTTTATTATAGAAATAAGTGGCACATTTTCAACAAGAAAATTTCCTGAAAGACTTGATTATTACTGAGTCAATAATGGCGTTTGATGATAAAAGTGCTCAATATTTGCCGTTTACGATTTTTGCCTTCAATCCTTATATAAAAACAACAGCATTCATTGCGTTCCGTGGGGTCAGCAAAAGTTAGAGCCGCAAACCATGGCGTTCAAGAAATGATACACTTTTTAAAAATATATACACATCTATATATTTTTTCCTATTTACTGCTCTAATATATTTCACCGGATCATTTTCCAGCACTGGCTGGCTGATTCCATAGCTCCCTTACAACAATTATTGTCATTCTTTTTCATTCTCCTTCGCGCGAGTTGCAACATTTTTGCAACGAAGAATGAAGGGTCACAGACCGATACCTTTTTTTAGGTAACTCTTCACTTTTCAAAAACTAAAAAAAAAAAAAAACTATTTCCCTAACGTATTTTTTTTTTGTGGCAAGTTTCGAATTCCACCTATCTTCATGAGAATTCACTATGAAAAGTGATTTAGGTGCTCTTTTTTTTATAACTCAAGTCAAATTATCCACTCACGGTGCTTGTTTAATATAAACTAAATACAAGGGCGTCCTCATATTGAAGCAAAATTTATATTATTCTATACAAGCAGTTGATATACATCAAGTGAGAAATCTGCAATGTTACCAATCAAAAATTCATCAGAGCTTCTGAATTAAACTCTGCATCCTGATGAGGTTCACTATAACTTTTGATTTTCGAACACACTAATACCATTTAAATCAACAAAGCAACACCAGCAGCAATAAAGGCTCCAAAAGCTCCTGTGACTAAGTTTGAGGCTCCAGCCACAGAGGTTCTACTTGAAGAAACGGTTCCATTGGTATCATGACTGTGGTCGTGAACAGTTCCATCCGAGTGTGTATGACTGTGGCCCGAGGCACTAGGAGAGGCAGAGATCGAGCTGTAACTAGAGCTCATCTGGTCATGGCTATGGTCATGAACCGTTCCGTCTGAGTGGGTGTGGCTATGGCCAGAAGCAGCGGCAGAGGAAGTGGCGACAGCACCAATAGAGCTGGAAACCAGGTCATGACTATGGCCATGGCCACCCTCATGTGCGGTGACCGTAGAAATCATGGCTGCTAAGGCTAAGTAAAGAGAGTTTAACTGCATTTTTTTTTTCTTTCTTCTTTCTTCTTTCTTTATATTTGTGTTGTGGAAGAATGTCTACGTTCAAAACTACCGTCGAATCTGGAATAGTTGGCCATTTATATAAACCCCGGTGCCCATTTCACGTTGGAAGAACGGGCTTCTTCCAGACACCTGGGTGGTTACTGCAGCTCACAATATACTTTTTTGCCGTGAGGCAATTTAATGGACGTGTTTTGGCAGTATTTTTTTTTTTTTTTTTTTCTTGGAATTTTGCACACTCATTCCAGACGCGATTGGTTCTTTGCCCGTATCAGCATAGAAGAAAAAAGTTAAGTAAGATCACTTCCACTGGATTTTTCTACTGGAAAGTGGAAAAAGAAGTTTTTCTAATTCCATGATTAGGCACGAACAAAAGGCGCCAGAGTATTGATCTACATCTTCACTTGTTTTCTTCCTTTTGAGAGCAATACAACAATAAACTCCTTACAATGGTTTTTTTGAAGTATCAACATACAATTTCCCTGCATGACAGCCAGAAGAATTTGCTCAAGTCGGACATACTGACTCTACTCTTTAATATGGCACGGCTTCTTGGCAGTCGCCTGCAGAGCTTTAAAAGTGACTAGAATATTGGACGAGGCTAATTCAAGAGCTTTTGGTGGAGTCGGCTTTAGGCCACTCTGGGATATTCTTCTGTATATTATACAATTTGCAATTCAATGCAAAGAGACTTTTTTTTTTTTTTTTTTTTCTCTCTTTGAAGAGATGAAAAATTATTCCTTTGCCAAGCAAGTAAGGAGATGAAGATTTTCCAGTAGTAAAAGTGCCAAGAATATTTCTCGCTTGCGCAAAATTTCCTCCTCCTTCAGGAAATATCAATGGAATTCTTATTGTTCTTCGGCAGTAAGACGAAACAAGAAATCACGCGTCCCATGTTAAAGGTTTAACAGATATGAGAATCATATTTTTGAATTGTATGCTGTTACTTTTTTTTCTTTTTTTTTTTTTTTTTTTTTTTTTTTTTTTTTTTTTTTTTTTTTTTTTTTTTTTTTTTTTTTTTTTTTTTTTTTTTTTTTTTTTTTTTTTTTTTTTTTTTTTTTTTTTTTTTTTTGACTGATACATCTGATTGAAGGAAGAGAGAAATGATGCTAACCATCGCTCTCTCAAAACTATAAACTATACAAAAAAAAAACCTCTAACCAGCTCCCAAATACATACCGACTGGCGAACCAAAGCCCACTTCACGCCGTACCACGGCAAAAGAGGGCAATCAAACGCTAGGTCTATATTTTATCAAAATTAGTGTCGTTAGCAGAAAAATTCACAGTTGACTAGGCAATATGGACGCCGCAATCTGAATATTTAATATACCTCTCAACTTGCTCTAGCTTTCATAAATTTGCAGAAACAATTTTCCGCATCGGAAGGGCGTATGGCGCAGTTGGTAGCGCGTTCCCTTAGCATGGGAAAGGTCTCCGGTTCGAATCCGGATTCGTCCATTTCTTTTTTCTTTTTATTTCTGAAGAAACAAAATAAGTTAATTGAAACTCTTTACTTATGAATATTTTTTTGTCTTCTATTTTTTTCTCCTACCTTGTATTAATTTCGGCCCCATACGCTCTATACACCTACAAAAACAAAAATCGAACCTAGATTCTAGCAATAGCACCACCTGGAGAGTTATCGAGTCTAGCAGTCAACACCTCACATCCATCTTCTGTGACCACCATCATGTGCTCGAATTGGGCCGAGTACTTACCATCCTGCGTGGCAGAAGTCCAGTTGTCTGGCCACGTGACGTCTTTATGTGTACCCAAGCAAAGCATAGGCTCAATAGTAAACACCATTCCCGGTTTGGCCACACCAATAGCCTTATTTTTCGCATAGTGAGGGATGTTAGGCTGACAGTGGAACAACTGGTTGATTCCATGGCCACAGTATGTGCGGACCACAGAACAGCCGTTTTTCGTGGCGTGTTCTTCAATGGCATTACCCAAGTTTCTAAATACAAGCCCGGGCTTAACCATGGCAATAG
>JAJMCO010000282.1:0-15236 GCA_030573015.1 Metschnikowia peoriensis | reverse complement strand
TTCTTTCGTTGGAAAGTGGCAATTCGAAATTGGTGCTGACGGCACTTTCACCATTAGTTAGACTAGCACTGTCGAACTCTTTAATTGATGCTGATGTGGCCTCTATAGTGACTATTTTATACAAGTTTGATATCGCCACATGCCCGGTAGAAACCCAGTTGAAAATCCTTCAAGTTCTCCCCACTCTAGTACTGGGATACTCACTTGAATCAGCAAATTTCGTGCGTTTGGTGGCCATATCTTCGCGTTTAGCCAGCTCTTCCAATGTAGTTGTTTCAAACACAGCTTCAGCCACGCTCCAACAAATCTTTTCGGCCCTTTTTGAAGGTTTGAAAGCACACGAAGCCTCTTCAGATGCTCCAAAAACCGAGGTTACGATTCGAGGTGTTTCTGATGCCGAAACTCGGGAATTTTCTCTTGACGAAATTGAGTTAAGATGTTTTCACGTGGTTTCCGACCTCAGCCACGCGTTTTTGGGCACTAAACTCACGTACTTCACCGATAGAGATATCCGGTTCCGGCCCGAAGCTGCGCTTGAGATCTTAGAGAATATTTTGGCCCTCAATCAACAGGTGTTCGAGATAAGGCAAGAATTATCTGCTGTTTTGAAGACGAAAACAGTGCCGGGACTTTTGAATACGCTAAACTCAACCAGCCCACAATATCTGATGATTTTACGAACTCTTAGGATACTGCTCTTGTTGATTTCATACCAAATTATCGACCTTAGTGAGGAAAACGAGCTTATTTTGGCCTCTACAAACCATATTCTTCTTGACGACTCCACCGTAACTGCAAGCGATGATTTTACAAATGCACCCAGCTTTTTAAGCCATCCATATTGGGAAAAATCACTCGTCATTGAAGCGTACCGGTCAGTATTTTCCAATTTCGATATCTTACGCACACTATATGATACATTTGACTCCAACACTAAGCGGAAAAATGTGTTGCGGGAAGTGTTTGTGGTCATGAACACGCTTTTGGGGAATGGATATGCTGCCCTTTTCAAGAACCGCACGATTCAAGTACTTTCAGACAAAAATTCTGGTCCTGTTTTAGCAAAAAATACTGCCATGCTTAAAACACCAATGCTTGACCATTTAGATCGTCTGGAGCCTCCATCAGCCATTCCTGAACTTTACGCACCGTTTCTTATCTTCAGATCCTTGCTTGCTTTTGCAGATGGTGTGGCCACTTTTGTTGCGAATATTTCTGCAGATGCAAATGCCGAAACCATAGAGAATGACGTGGATTTCATTACTTCCCTCAATGAAAGCGTTTTTGCTGAAGTTTTTGAGCTTTTCAAAAAATTCCTCTTTTGTTCCATGGACCTGGATAGTTTCCATATGATTGTTCGTGCGCTTCAAAAATATACCCATGCAATTGGATTATTGGGGCTTTCTTCGGCAAGAGACGAGTTGCTTTCACTTTTGGCCGAGTCGATTGTTAAAAATAGCTCGCCTGAAGATTCCAAAAAAAGTGGTTCCTCAAATCTCCTTGCGCTTGGCGAATCTTTAGTTGAATCTTTAAGTAATACGATCCAACCGCCATTCACATCTTCATCTTTATCTTCATCTGGCCAGAAATCAGAGTTGCAATCTGAAGATCACGTGCTGGTTCAAGGGAAACATAATATCTCAAGAAGTTTCAACTCACGCCAGGTTATTTGTCTCCGTGCATTCACAAATTTGGCTGTATCGCTCGGATCAACATTGCAAGATTCTTGGAAAATCGTATGGGCAACTCTTCAATGGGTGGACTATTTTATGGAGGGCCCGGATGAACATAGTGGTATCCCTAAGGATCTGAAGAATCTGGGTGAATCCAGGTTAAGTCCTCAAGATTTGTCTGGGATCAAAAATTCTCTTGACAAATTGCTAGAAAGCTTTGCCGAGTACCAATATGAACCATTCTTTGAGGCAATTTCCGTCCTCACGAAATTGTACCACGATGAATCTGACGAGCTGGCCGATCTTTGCCCTTTAAACAAGAATTATATTTTAAAGATGATCATATCACTTTCAACGCTTGATTTCAAAACATTCGATTTCCTAAACAGCGATCTCTGGACGCTCACTTCAGATTTCTTCGAGCAATTGGCAATTGACAGAAATTTGGCCCATCCCAAAAGAACTCATATTGTTGAGTGTTACACATCAATCATTGATGTGGTTACTAGGAAAGGTTTCAAGAACGAAAATGATACGGCAACCGTTGCCGAAAAATCACTCAATTCCTTGCATGGATTTCTTGAAAAGCTTCTTGGCCTTGGCAGAGCAGAAGAACTTATGATTTTGAGCTGCGAGACGGAAATGCACTTAACTGTTCTTGAGACTTTGCATAAGCTTATTGATGATTACGATAAGTTTTACCAGAATTCATGGGAATTAGTTTTCAAAATCTTGAGGACAGCATTTGTCAATACAGAAGACCAAACTGTGCAGAGCGCCAAGCTTGTTGAAAAAATAGTGATGCTCATTTCGACTTCGTTTGAATCTTTGAAAATGATCTTGGACGAATTCTTGGCCACGTTGCCATTTAACCAGCTCAAGTCTCTTATCGATACGCTTTTGAACTTCTGCTCGCAAAAATACGACCTCAATATTTCCTTCAGTTCGGTCAGTTATTTTTGGTTGATTAGTGATTGCATTAACTCCAGTATTGCCAAAAACGAACAGGATGTGAATTCATATTCATCACTTAGATCCATTGGCGATATGCAAAGTCTTGAAAATCTTCTTCAAAAATCAACCACTGGAAGCGCCGAACTCTACAAAGCGTTAAATATTTATTTACTTGCTAAGCTCTCACATCTTTCGACAGATGAAAGAAATCAAGTAAGGGAGGGCGCCATTCAAACGTTATTTCAGATTTTGGATGTACAAGGCCACGAGGTTCAATCATGGGATCTCATTTATCACATTGTGTTCCCCGAATTGTTGGATTTGGGCAATCTCGAATCCCTGAAAGGAAACTTTTCCAAGAAAGATATCTTGTCGAGTTTGAACCTTGTGCTTTCTGGGTTGGTTTCAGTATATGCCAAGTTCATGATGGACTTCAGCAGAGGCAATCACTTTTACGAGAAGTTCTGGACTAGATTTGTTGAGTATATGAGTGCGATGTTGAAAATGCGATGGCTCGAGTTAAACCTGAAGGTGTTTCAGTCGTTTCAAGATATTCTTCTCTCGTTGCGGGTGATTGAAATGGTTCCTAAATTCATCAGCCGATTACTATTTGACTTCTGGATCTCTGTCCCCATAGAATACGACTTTGTCAAGCCAGAGTATCAAGAATCCTTGGCTTTGTTAAACGAGTCTTTCAAGGACCTTTATCTCTTGATAAGAGATGACTTTGAGATTGCGGAGGCGAGCCAAGTGTTGGGAGTTCTCAACAAATGCGCACGATATCCTGTGTTAAAACCAGGGGTCAACGATTCAACCAAGCCCACAAAGTTGCAGAAAATAGTGGTTGAAAATCTTATATTGATTGATAAAGAAGGTGATGGTGAGGAGATTCTGGCAGCCATCATTCAACAATTGGCCCAGATTTCGGCGTATCCTTATGAAGTAAGGGGCAGGATCGAGGCGAAATTGAAGAGCAAATTTGAAGGCAAATTGAAAATCCCCACTTTCGTGGCAGTGGGTCAATTAGCATTTGAGTCCATTTGTCCTAAATTGGCCGGCATGAAAAACTTGAACGTGTTTTTGTATGACGATAGGTTCCATCGCATCATGAGCGATTTGTTGGATATCGTGCGCAACAATGCACAGGGTGTGAAGGAAAAGGGTACGGCTCCACTTTGTGTTCGATGCAATGATCTCATCCTTAATGTGATCAAAAGACTTGTTGACGAAAACCTTGCGGATTTTGCTGAAAAACCAGAAATCTGGGAGGTTCTTCTCGAATGTATCATGGCTACATTTAATGAGGGATATGATGAGATGGCAAACGTGAAACAATACGAGGCCCTTTCTGCAGTGATTCTTCCAGTGCTTTTCCAGTCTGAACAAGAACATTTGATCAAGATGCTTGTACAACAAGTTTACTACAACTCGTATCTTTACAAGGCCAATGCCACGGAAAATGAGTTGATGAATGGGGGAAATGACTTTGAAACTTTGACGAACTATCATTTCGATGAGTCGTTTGGCACTACAGCAAAGTTAGAGGTGGAAAACAATCGCCAAATCCGGGTGAAGTGTTTAAATGAATTGTTTCGTATCGCTTCTACAGAGGGCACAAGTGCGGAGTTTGCCCGTCAATTTGTTGCCATTCGAGCAGCATTTTCCATCCGCAGATTTATTGCTGACGGCAGGCTTCTGGGCCATAGGCCGTTGCCTCAAATACAGGAGGACGAGTTCTTGGAGATTTTGCAAGGATTTGCAAGTATCGGACAAAAGTTGGATGCTACGCACATGAAAGGGCTCATGAGACTTTTGACTCAAAGTGTGGTTTATGCTGATAGGATTCCAGGCATGAAGGACGTGGTTCAATCGGCATTACAATTAGGGATTGTTTAGTAGGGGAGAATATCCAGAGTTATTGATAAAATTAAGTGTGTCAAGAGTTTTTTTTTGGATTGTATAGGAAAGAGAGAAAAAAAAAAAAAAAAAAAAAAAAAAAAAAAAAAAAAAAAAAAAAAAAAAAAAAAAAAAAACAACTAGCGTAATAATCTTAGCAACGGTGCATAATAGAAAAGAGATCGTGCACTGCAAAATAAGAGAGAATAGAATAAGATTGATGAACACGTTTTCTGCTGAAATGTGGGGTCTACTTTTTTTATTTTTTTTATTTTTCTATTTTTTTTCCAATTGAGTTTGCTCTGTTTTCATTCGATTGAATAATCTAAGTCAAAAAAAAAACTTATATGATAAAATCAACTTGAATAAAGAAGCTAAAAAGATTACAACAAAGCTCAGGAAACATCGCAGAAACACCGTTGAAAAACTGACGTCAGAGTCTAAAAATAAAACAAAACAAAAAAAAAAAATACTGTAGTTAAACTGAAAAAAAAAAAAAAAAAAAAAAAGCTACCCCCAGGGCCATCACGTGACGTGGAACCGGGCGCGAATATCGCCGAAAATAGAAAAATTCAGGAGAGTAAATTCTTTAATGGAACGCGTTCTCGCCATTCTTAAACCGGCCATTGGACCGCGCCTCTCTCAAATCCTGCAGATAACAAAAATAAGGCGGGCGTCCTAGCAAAGAAAGAACGAACGGAAAAAAAAAAAAAAAAAAGGCAAATGTCCTGCAATTGATATGCTCCAAGGTGTATTATTTTTAGCGTGGTGATCCGGGTTTCTCAAACACATCGTTCTTTTTTTTTTTTTTTTTTTTTTCCCTTCCTATTTCCACATTCATTATAAATTTATAGACCATCACCTGCCTAGTGGCCTACCTTTTTTTTTTTTATTTTTTTTATTATTTTTAATATTTTTCCACCTTCTTATCCACATCTGAGGCTATAGGTTTTTCCCATTAATTCTTGGGCCAGAATTCATACACGTATTTTGACCACCCAAGACCCGTGATCTCAAAAAGTCAGGCACCTTTTTTTTTCTCCCAAGTTCTTTTTTTTTTTTCTTCTGTAGTACAGAATTACTACCATATTGGAAATACTCGGCTTTCTACACAATAAGCGTCTTTTAAACGCGTGAAAGAAAATCGGCGGGGATTTCAGCAGATCAAAAAAGAACAAGAGAAAGAGAAAGAGACAGAGAAAGAGAAAGTGCAAACAGAAGCTCTCAGCAGAAAGTATCTAATCAAGGGTATACTTCAATTGTGACACGTTTCCGAAGTTGAGCAATTAGCCGCCAGGCACTCCCCCCCTTTTTTTTTAATACCCGTTTCGATTTGAAAATTTCTTTTTCGTTTTCTTTAAGGAAAAAATAACATAAAACATGGCGCCGCCAGGTTCACAGAAATACCACGAGTTTGACCCCGAAGCGGGTGAAATCGGACGCAAACGCTCGTTGGTACGTCCAGAAAGACAGCGATTAGATAAAAACCACCCTCGGTTCCATTACACACAAGTGGCGTCACAAGAAGCCGGCCATTTGAAAATCCAGCCTGCGTCCGGCGGAAGTGGACTAGAGCCGGTGCTTGACGATGAAGAAATGCAAGGCGATGACGATAATATTGAGGGCATCCCCTTGATGAATATGGACACCACGTCGCCCAGCCGCGGCAAGGAGGTTTTCGGGTTGAACGACGAGTATCCGATGAAATATGCGCCGATTTCGCCCAGCAAACAGCGCCTGAAAAGACACTCTATGCGTGGGCTGAAGGGCGCGGACCTGACGCCCAAACGTGATATTTATTTCTGGAAAGTGTATGCCTACGCGGTCACATTCTGGGCCCCAGGCCCGCTCCTAAGTGTTTTTGGAATCAAGGGCAAACTGCGTCAATTTGCATGGCGTGAAAAGATTGCGTTGATCACGTGTATTCTCTATGTGGGCGCCATTGTGGCGTTTCTTACCTTTGGTTTCACCAGAACCGTGTGTCCTGCTGGTGCCATCAAAGTGAGAAATGGTGAGGTTAATACTGGTTCGCTTATTATAAATGGGCGTGCGTACGACTTGAGTAATTCTCAGCATCCAGCAGCAGCAGGAATCCCTGGTGGTTCCAACATTTTGTATCCGCCAATCAACGCTGGAGGAATGGATGCGTCATTTTTGTTCCAGAACGTGAATGGCAATTGTAAGGACTTGATTGTTCCTCGTGATAACTGCACGATTCCACGCGACGGCACCAATTTGGCATGGTACATGCCGTGTCGTGTGTTTAACCAGTACGGTACTTCTGCCGTCAACGATTCCGATGTCTACTATAATGGATGGGCCTGTCATACCCTGACAGATGCGCGTGAAGCATATTATTCGCTTGAAGTGAATGGCGATGTTTACTTCACCTGGAACGATATCAAAAACTCGACACGGAACTTGGTGGTTTACGCAGGAAATGTGCTTGATCTCGACCTCGTGAACTGGATTCTGACCAAAGATGTCACTTACCCGGAATTGTTTGACCGGTTGAGAGACGATTCTGCGTTTAAAGGTCACGATATCTCTATGGTGTTATCGAATGTCGAGGACCGCCGTGCCGCAAAGTGTCTTTCGGAAATTATCCGTGTTGGTGTCATTGACTCCGAAACTATTGGGTGTATTGCTTCGAATATTGTGTTGATTGTATCGTTGGTGTTCATTTTGTCGGTTGTGGTGACGAAATTTCTTATGGCGTGCTACTTCCGCTGGGTGGTTTCAGTGAAACAGGGTCTGTTTGTCGACACAAAATCCATGGCTGAGCGTGAGCGTGAAATTGAAAACTGGGTCGATAACCCAAACGCAAAGGCCCCAATCAACGACGTGCCAGCGAAAAATAGGGCTGATTACCGTACTCAAAAGACAAACCGGCAAAGTGTTTTCTTCAAAAACAATGTCTCGCTTTCACTTCCAGGAGGAGGCGTTGGTGGTGTAGGAGGAGCAGGAGCAGGCGTTGGAGACGCGCTTGTTCTGGAATTCGATACCTCAAATGCCGAAAACAGACCACTGTCGAAACTGTTCCAGTATACTACAATGAGCACACAAGCAGCACTTCTTGGGCGCCAGAAAAAGCCACGTGCGCTGAAACTGCGCTCGATGTTATTTGGACATAGCAGACACCTGTCGCTCGATATGTTGGCCGGACGTCCGATTTCAGCACTTAACCCATTTGAAACTTTTGAGGAGGAGGTGATTACAGGCTTAGGCCCGGAAATCATTCACCCTGATGTTGTACCACAGCCGCCAGTTGAGTACCAGCCGTTTGGATACCCCTTAGCGCATTGTCTTTCATTGATTACTGCTTATTCCGAGGACCTTGAAGGTTTACGTACTACCATGGACTCTATTGCCACTACAGACTATCCAAATTCGCATAAATTGATGCTTGTTGTTTGTGATGGTTTGATTAAAGGTGCAGGCAATGATAAGAGCACTCCAGATATCGCATTGGACCTTATGACTGATTTCTGTGTGCCAAGAGAAGATGTACAGCCATTCTCGTATATCGCAGTGGCACAGGGCTCAAAGCGTCATAACATGGCCAAAGTTTATGCCGGATTCTATAAGTATGACGACAATACTGTGCCACCCGAGAAACAGCAACGAGTGCCTGTGATCACAATTGTGAAATGCGGTACGCCCGATGAGGCCGGTGGATCGAAGCCGGGAAATAGAGGTAAGCGTGACTCGCAAATCATTTTGATGTCGTTTTTGCAGAAAGTCACATTCAACGAAAGAATGACGGCTTTGGACTATGTGTTGCTTGAGTCGATTTGGCGTGTAACGGGACTTATGGCCGAGTTTTATGAGGTTGTATTGATGGTGGATGCCGATACTATGGTTTACCCAGATTGTATTACTCACATGTGCGCTGAAATGGTGAAAGACCCACTGATTATGGGTTTGTGTGGAGAAACTAAGATCGCGAACAAGGCTCAGAGTTGGGTCACTGCGATCCAAGTGTTTGAATACTATATCTCGCATCATCAGGCGAAAGCGTTTGAATCCATTTTTGGTGGTGTCACGTGTTTGCCGGGATGTTTCTCGATGTATAGAGTCAAAGCACCCAAGGGAAACAATGGATACTGGGTGCCCATTTTGGCCAACCCCGATATTGTGGAGAGATATTCGGATAATGTGGTGGACACCTTACACAAAAAGAACTTGTTGTTATTGGGAGAAGATAGATTCCTTTCTTCGCTTATGTTGAGAACATTCCCCAAGAGAAAACAAGTTTTTGTGCCCAAGGCTGCATGTAAGACTATCGTGCCAGATAAGTTCCGGGTTTTATTATCGCAACGTCGTCGTTGGATTAACTCCACCGTCCATAATTTGATGGAGTTGGTCTTGGTGAGAGATCTTTGTGGTACTTTCTGCTTCTCCATGCAGTTTGTGATTTTCATTGAGTTAATTGGTACTTTGGTTTTACCGGCCGCTATTTCGTTCACTGTCTACGTCATTGTTTATGCCATTATCTCGAAGCCCACCCCAGTCTTGTCATTGGTGCTTTTGGCCATCATTTTTGGTTTACCCGGTGCTTTGATTGTCATCACGGTATCTTCCGTGAAATACGTGTTTTACTTTTTCGTTTATCTTATCGCATTGCCAATCTGGAATTTCGTTCTTCCAACTTACGCGTTCTGGAAATTTGATGATTTCAGTTGGGGTGAGACGAGAACAGTTACTGGTGGCGACAAGGGAGATCATAGTGCCACTGCCGGTGTGTTTGATTCCTCCAGCATCACAATGAAAAGATGGAGAGAATGGGAGCGGGAAAAAAGACAGGAACATCTTGGAGCTATTGCCGCTCCGGGAGCGGTTTGGGATCCAGCTAATCAGGAGAAAGATACCAGTTATTCTGATGACTCGGTTGCTTAGAAAAGAAATACAACAAAACAACAAAAAACAAAAAGAAAGATTTGGAAAAAAAATTACATATGGCATTATAGCATTTTATTGAGCATTACGAACACAAAACGACGTAGGCTATAATACTTTGAAACCTTCTACAACGACCTGAAACTGTCTCCAATATTATCCATTTATTAAAAGAAATCCGTATTATACATGCTGTAAAAGCAGAAGTGAAAACCCATGGCTGGGGACCACGTGACCAGTGATCCTGTACCTAATAAAAAATTAAGAACTCATTGTCCTAAAAGCCTGCGCTTGGGGCAGAATCTCTAGATTTGTAACTCAGAGCAGAAGAGGAATTGCGAGATTCACTGTTATGCTCCTTGAACTTTTTGAGTCTCCATGTGATGGCAGGCTTATTGATGGAAGGCTTGAATGCAGATCCGGGGGTGGCTAAAGCGTACAACATAATAAATAATTGGTGCGTGTTTTCAAAGATATTTTTTTTTTTTTTTTAAGTTGAAGAAATTAAAGAAAGGAAAAAAAAAACAAAAAACTGATTCGGAATTGCGGGGAACAGAGCTGATTATAAATGGCAGAAATACGGAGATGTGGAAATCTTAACGTAAGCGAAATTGCTGACTTCATGCGTATTTTGCTCGCGACGTAAGCGAGCGGCATATGTGAGCAAACAGCTCCGTTGTGCAGTTGACTGCATTATGCGAGTGACATTAAATTTTTTTACCGTGCATGCAGGAGAGATGATCTCTCAATGTTTGCGAAACTTGAATCATCGTTTCTGCAGATGTGTAGGTGAGGCAAAAAAAAAAGAAAAAAAAGAAAAAAAGAAATAGAAGGAAAAAACACGGGAAAGGCTTCTTCTTGAAGTTAGAAAGCCACAAAATTTAAATTCTTTGGAGTAAACCAGTAGAAAAAAACCAGAATTTTAGTTTCCGGGCATGAGAAATGAAAAATACCTCAAAAGGCGGTCCAATGCGTTGAGTTCAAAATTTCCCCACTCGAATGGGCGTGTGTGTTACAAACTCCCCAGAGCAACAAACTCAGGCGGATTTTCTTTGTCTCTCGGCGTATGTATAAATGATTCCTTTTCAGATCGACATGCAGATTGAGTACATAAACGAATGGAGCCAAAAGCCACGACATGGGTGTTACGAGATTGACTTTTGCAAAATGGCTTGCTTCTTCTTAACTTTAATCACGGCAGTTTTTTTTAAGGCTTTGCATGGGCTTTACTCTTTTATTTCATTAAAACTTAAAATAATTTTAAAAGATAAAAGGGGTATTCGTAGTTTCTGTGCAAGGAAACCCAAGTTGCGAGGCTGCTGCCCGCATTTGGTAGGCACGTTCAACGGACTGCTCAACTCTATGTATGTCACCAACAAATGTCGTATGCCGGTAAAGTACGGAAAAAAAAAGTGTTGTGTGCAAGCATTTCTCATGCGTAACTGCGACACTGCATTCGTCTTGGCAACATATTGCTTATTTCGGTGTGATGCTCTCTCCTGTGTGATGCTCTCTCCTGTGTGATGCTCTCTCCTGTGTGACGCTCGCTCCTGTGTGACGCTCGCTCCTGTGTGACGTCACCTCTTCAGAATTCTACAGTGGCCGAAGGGCTTTGATGAGGGTAAATTTGAGATTACCTTTTCGTCACAGGAGGTAGTGCCCGAATATTTTCTAAAATTGAATTTGGAAAAACCCGAAGTTGTATCAAGGAAATAAAACGAAAAAAGCTTTTCACCCGCAATGTTTTGAAAAGAGTGTGCATAATCTTAAGGTGAGTTTCGGTAACCAGATACAGTACGAAAATCTGCACAGAGGTGGAGTTTGCTGAAATCTTGGGCGAGATATCGGGACTCCTGGCCGCCGAATTTTTTATTTTTTTCTCTCGTATCGTATGTTTGAATTTTCTTTCTTTTCTTTACTTTATCTTTATTTTTTAACACCATTAACCAAATTTATAAGGCTAAACAAAAACTTCAATGAAGCGAGCCTTGTGTGATCGAAATCTGGTATTGTATTATGTAGAAGCAGTGTAGTTCAATGCACTCAGACGTGCCCGCCTTGCGCCCGCCTTGCTTTGCATGACTGGCTTTCTTTAATTTGTCGCTGGATTCTGAGTTCCACGTGGCAAGTAACGCACCAATCATCAGTGCACGTGACTAGGAGCGAAGCCTTTTCAGTTGATAGTCTTCTACACACATACACTTAAGACAATCAAAACTGACCCTGACTGACAGAATGAAAAAAAAAAAAAAAAAAATAATGTAGAGAAAACCTGTTAAATTTTTTTAAATCACACAGTAATGTTGTACGTAGTTCAAGCCCGTCTTGTTATAAAAAGAGGTCAGTCATCCAGCCTGTATATAAAACTCACCGCTTGGTCAACGAGACAGGGGGGAAATTGTGAATTGTGTGCGTTTTATCGCAAGAACAAGCATAAGGAGGATATTTCTGTTGCTATGTTGGTACATTTACGAGACGAAATTATTTCGTGGGATTTTTGCTGTTTATTAAAATAAAGAATATTCTTCCACTTATGTATCACATAATGGAATATTCCAAGGGTATGTGTGTGAGTGAGTGAGGTCTTAATTAAAATCGAAGTAATATTGGTGCTTTCTGTACCCGAGATGCATAATGTGACTCCAGATAGTTTTGCTTAAATAAAAAAAAAAATGATTCGAGAAGAAGTGATTCACAGTTTCTTGTAGAAAAACACCTATGGAAAGAATGAATCAGACAAGGTTCACTTTTTCTCACTCATAGTTTGTGTAAAAGGAAAGAATATGTCTCTACTGGCCAGAGTAAATAAAAGAGCCCGTGTCTTGCTGAAATTTCTTTTGATTTTGATTCTTTTGATCTTTTTTTTTTTTTTTTTATTTAACAACACAAGATTGCCTTTTTAAATTTATTGCAATGACTTTTTCATATATCCCTGAATTGATTGGACGCTAAGAATCACAAGCCAAGATGCCTCAAGCGGCTCATTAAGATAATAAACACGCATTATGAAATAACATATACGGAGAAGATGCCTTTTGAGGAAAGATTATGGTATATTTCCGGGAATCAGTGGAAAATTTCACTAAAATTAGGGGAACATTCCCGTTCTTATGCGTATAAATTATGGGATGAAGTTTTTTTTTAAGTCCGACCCTCTCCCCCTTTTCAGTTTATCCTAAGAAGCGATTTGAGGGCACACCGTGAAAAAGTAGACGAAAATGAGAAGTTTGTGGTATACAATTATTTTCCAAAAAAAACATAATCACGTACAAAGCGAGAGAAAATTTTTATATCCCCAAATTGTTTCAAAATTATGTTTGAATATGTATCGTCTCGGTGGAGATTTGGGACTGACAATTCCAGATAAATTGGCCAGAGCGTAGTCTGAACTTTACAGAAAATCTGGAAATCAAAAAAAGCCTGCCGATCCGTTCAATTTAATTTTTTTTTATCTGAGTAATATCCAAATTCATTCCAAAGTGAAACAACCTCTTCAACTAAAAGACGCTATTTATTTAGACCAACAGTGCCTATCCATGCATGTACTTACAAAGACTGTGTGCCGGTATCGTCGTTTCAGCACCTTTCACTTTCACTCAGTTTCTTGGCGCGGCTCCATCCCCATATAGTGAAAAAAAGGGAAAAGAAAAAGGAGATAAATAAAATGAAAACTACCATTCTGGGGACTAAATGCCACGCACGCCATAAAACCGAGTGTATATTTTTTTTTCTTTCTTTCAATGCCTTAAACACCACCCACTTCCGTTAGTGTTTCTCCCCAATAAATTACCCTTTTCAGTAAACACCGGCCTTCTCATATAACCGAAATCGGAAATAAGTACCTGCGCGCGACGGACAGACCTGCACATGCACACGCACACGGCAACAGCTGCGAAAAATGTTCGTAGTTGCAATCGATAATTCCCTATTGCAGTCATGATCTTGGGATTTAGAGACTCCCGCCTCGAAATCAAATTTACCCCAGAATGTGATGACCGGTCGAAATATATAATGTAGAGGATTTCTTCAAGATATTTCCTACTTTTCTTTTTCTTTTTCTCATTCTATAATTCATTATCTCTTAGCCTTCTCATACCATCTATCGTTCTCTCCCACAATGAAGCTTTCTACTCCCACTCTCTTGGCCATTTTGGTCTCTTCCGCTCTTGTTTCTGCAGCCCCCACTTCTTTCAACGCCGAGCAGGTCTCTGGCGCTTCGTTGGTCAAAAAATCCGACATTTCGAATGCCTTAAGTATCATCGAGGAGTTGGGCCGGTTGAACGAAAAGAGAGATTTCATTGATGACTATGATATGAGTGCTCATCTTGCCAAAAGAGACAGTTTGCTTGGTGAATTGATTTCCGGCTTATCCCAATCGGGAATTATTGGTGATGTTTGGAATATCATTACCACGAACGCCGCCTTAAAGTCTCAAATCACCACGCTTGTGAAAGAGGCAATTCAAGGCGCAATTACTGCTGCTCCTTCATTGATCACGGCCATTTTCAACTCGGGTTTGCTCCAAAAAGTGTTTTCTGATATCTGGAACAGTCCGCAATTGAAGTCGGCACTTTTGAGCACTGCCAAGGCCATTTTCTCCTCTGGCTTGAACTTGTTAAAGGCATTTTTGGCACAAAAAACCGGTGGCTCTACAGGCGCCACAACCGCTGCTGCACCAGCAGCAACTCCAGCTCCTGCCGCTACCGCTACCGCTGCAGGAAAGAGGGAAGTCATGACCAACGAAAACGACGAGTTTTACGATAAAAGAGACTTGCTTTCGGTGGCCGAAACCGTGGTGCAGGCCATTTACAACTCGGGCATTGTACAGAACCTTGTCAAGAAGGCATTGGCCGACCCTACTGCTTCGATTAACTTTTTGGAAACCGTGTTCAAGAACGGATTGGTGGTTGCCAAGGACGTGTACAATTGGGCCAATTCCTCTGGCCTTTTGCAACAAGGTCTTCAGTGGATTTCCAAGAATGGTGCCACATATGCCGGTGAGATTGCCAAGTTTATTGGTTCGTTGATTGTGTCCGGAAAGGCTTCCACTTCAGATGTGGATAATGCTACTACTGCATCTGTCACAACAACAGCCACTACTGCCACACACACGACCACGACCTTGGTGAAAAGAAGACTTTATTAAACAGGAAACAAAAGCACCACTTTTCTTTGAATATCTTACGAACAAACTGTACTGTTCCTGGCTCGGGAAATCCCGAGATTTATACTTTATTTTTTATATACACACGCCTTAATATGACACTCAAATGATTTAAGCTTTTGGACATAGTAGTAAAATTTGATGAATTTGTTGTTTTAGACTTGATTTGAAGAGTCTCCAGGAGCATGCTGGGTGCAAAAAAAAAAAAAAAAAAAATGGAACGATGCTTTGAAATCATACCAGTGAATATATCACCCAGTAATGTCTTCTTGCAGCTAAATTTGCTTTATTTATTCTACTTTATTGGGATTATCGAAATACAACCATTAAAGAAAAAGAAGCATTTTTGGCAAATCTGGTTTTTTGTAATTGCTATTATTCTATAGGCTCACGGTGGGGGTCTTGGGTGCAGAACCACAGCCCCGTATTGGCTCGAAATAAATCCCATCAAAACGAAAAAAAAAGTGACGTTTAATTTCATTTGTAATACACTTGAGTGAAAAATATTGTATTTTGATCATTTTAATAGTAAAAATATCCAATCCGTCAATTTTTCAAAAAAACAAAACAAACACATTTCCGTTGTATTAGGGAACCGCGAGCGCGCAACAAAATTTTCCGAGCCAGGATGAAAAAAAAAAAAAAAAAAA
>JAJMCO010000281.1:0-15253 GCA_030573015.1 Metschnikowia peoriensis | reverse complement strand
TGGGTAAGGATATTTACTTCAACTGGGACGTTTCTAGAACCAGAGAGGGTTACTACCGCTACATGGGCGGAACCCAGTGTGCGGTGATGCGGGGCCGCGCTTACGCTCCTTACGCAGACTTGATTTGGATGGAGTCGGCCTTGCCGGACTATGCGCAGGCCAAAGAGTTTGCTGATGGAATCAAGAGCCGGTGGCCCGACCAGTGGTTGGCATATAACTTGTCGCCATCGTTTAACTGGAATACGGCCATGAGCGCATCTGACCAGGAAACCTATATTCAGCGGCTTGCCAAGCTTGGCTACGTGTGGCAATTTATTACATTGGCAGGCTTGCACACGACCGCCTTGGCAGTCGACTCATTCGCCAAAAACTATGCGGAGATTGGCATGAAGGCATATGGCCAACAGGTGCAGAGACCCGAGATCGAGCTTGGTGTTGAAGTCGTCAAGCATCAGAAGTGGTCAGGTGCTGAATATATCGACTCGCTTTTGAAATTGGTATCGGGAGGTGTTACCTCTACTGCAGCGATGGGCGCCGGTGTGACCGAGGATCAGTTCAAGGACAAAACTTCCGGCAAGTTTTAGCCGTTTTTGGCCCAATAGTAATTAAGTGGTAATAAAATATTGTATGCAAAGAAAGAAAAACGTGTCCATGAAACAGTCTTGCAAAATAAATCAAATCAAAGGAAATCTGTGAAGTAGACTGAATCTATAGCAATGATACAAATATAATAAATTGCGCTTGAGTATAATCTCTATATGGCATGAACGAGGGCTTGTTGACTATTGCGAAATCCAGTCATTCACGCGCGGGACGTTCAGTCATAATATTGCTTTCAGATAAAAAAGAATTTCCCCATTATTTCAATTTTTTCTCATTTAGCAATAAAAAAAAAAAAAATTTTTGGCTATTTTCAAGCTTTTTAAAACCCTGGTAAAAAAAAAAAAACTGGCTAAGACTTTGTCAACCCTAATTTTAGATCGCGTGCTGCGTCATCGATACGTCGAGTGTCCTGCACATGAGCCTCTCAGAAGACTTCAGATGACTGTGCTAGTTGAAACGTACAGAAGAAAAAAGAGAAAGAAAGAAGGAAGGAAGGAAAAAACAAATAATTCATATGGTGCTATGGGTTTCATATTTGCCGGACGTGCCTATAAACGACCACAGTTTGTGACACCAGCCCAAACCCCCATAAATTCACAGCGCCAACAGAACTATTCCCAGCCAAAGGCACTACAAAATGCTCCTCAGGTATCAAACTATGCGATGCGGCAGCCAGCTACTTCTATTACAAAACGATCTGCCACAGAAAACCACCCAAAAGTGACTAAAAGGGCTAAAAATGAATATGAAATTGCACAGAACTCTGTCAAGAATACGCAAGTGCAACCCAAAAGCATGGCGAATATCCTGGCAGTATCTAATTCTAAACCACTAATAGAAAGACCTTCACGGCCTTTTAGTTTATTAGATTTGCCCCCAGAGATCTTATATCAGATCTATTGCTTTGCCGGGGTTGGGAAATCCAATCAGCTTGCACAAACTTGCACAGAATTGCATACGCTCTTCGATTTCTCGCAAAATGACCACTTTTTAACATTGCTTATACAAAGTAATATGGTAATAGACATATCGAAGGGAGTTGCCGCCCGTAACTGGCCCCGCCGCTTTTCAAAAAAATACGAGTCGCTTCCCGAACGATTTCGGGATTCCCCAGTGATGGAATACGCTTATCATCGGCCAATAAACGCTGTTAGTACTCTGCGTGTAGTGGATTGCAGCATATTCACATATCCAGGAATCGACACTCGTCATGTTCAGCTTGTGAAGTCGAGATTTGGTGGCATAGTTACCGATTTAACCAGTGCCATTCGGCAGCGCAAACGTAAACGCAGATACCTAGAGTGGAGGTACATGGTTTTTAAGAAATTCGTGGTCCTTGCATTGCAAGATCCAGAAGCACCACCAAAACTTTTGATGGATGAAGCCGAGGCTCTGGTCCCTTGTAAAGAATACCGGAAACTACACAAACTCGAAAACTTCGAGCCCCTTCTTGCAAGCCTGGCAGTGCCTTTACAAATGTACCATAAAGTGGATCTACGCAAAATACGGGTGATTTCCGAACTCCAGAAACAATATAATATGTCAGTATCCCGGCCGGCTATGCTCGTAAACTCGGTTTTCAGTACCAGTGCTGAATTTCCAGAAGCTCTATTAGATCTGCTCAACAATCTTAATTTTGACAATTCGGCCACAGAAACCGATGTTTTAGACACCCTTCGTGCGTTTGATAAGTTTAGATTTAAGCTTTTAGATATTCCAGAGGAATTGCGAGAAACAAGCGAGTTGCTGCATGCCGTGTTGTGGTATTTTGAGTTTTTGAAAACGGTACTTACATTCTACTTCCAAGCGCAATCGCAATTACAAAACGATAGTAGCATGATTTGGGAGGCGCTCAAGGAAATTCAGATCCCCGATCTCTTAGAGCATGTTGTGGGTTTGGGAGTGGCCGTGCCTCTTGATATCTTTTAGATATATTTTAGCATTGAATTAGCATCATTTATAGAATTTGTGTATATGGAAAAACAGGTTGGGAAGATAATTTTACACTAAAAAGTATGTAGTAGAAATTCAACAGAGTAAGAAGGTATCCTCATGCACTGTGAGATGCTAGAACAGTAACAAATTAGGACTTTGCTGTGTGAAAAGAACCGCCTTGGCTGCTATTTTTCTAATAGATCTGAATGTATGTCGAGAGGTCTTTTTTCTGGGAGTAGAATTATATTTCAGGGACCAAACCTGAATAGATTTTTTTCTTATTAACTTTTCTCCATAAATCGATCGTTTCTCCATCATCTCATTAAACATAAACAGATACTTCTTTCGAGATCGATACTTGAATACGATTTTCTCTTCAAATATGTATGCACGTTCTTGTGTCAAGCTTACACTATGTGAGCACGGTAATCACTTTTCAAATAAATCAGCAAAATCCCTTTCAACTTTAGAAGATGAAACCACTCCGAGTCGGCCACCTTTTACATCCGCATACTTCAGAGGAGAAAAATCAATGGAATCGTATATTGAGTAATTATTTAGAGGGTGTGAATTGAACGGGAGTCACAAGGCCAGAGGACCATGCATTTAATTTATTTTATTTTCATTTTTTTTTTCCTTTGATTTAACGGTGAGAATGGTGTTGTTGTTGTTGTTGCTGTTGTTGTTGCAAATACGGATCAGCCAAATTGGGGCCCAAGGGATTTGGGTTCACAATTTCGTGAAACCATGGATGCTGCAACGCTTGGCGAGCAGTGATTCTATCTTCGGGCCGCATCTGCAACAAGTTTGCCAAAAGATTCAAGCCCATTGTGTCCAAACCTGGCACAATCAGACGTAAGTCCTGCGGCACGTAAATTTGCCAGTTTTTCGAGTAATTAGCAAACTTCTCGATTCCCGGCCACGTTTTCTCGTGAGGCGTTCCCATCAAACGGAAGGTTTTGTTCAATTGGTCATCAGCTGCAGTTCCAGGGAAAAGAGGTCTTCCAGTACACATTTCGGCAAAGATACAGCCAGCAGACCAAATGTCAATTGATGTAGTGTAGGCACGTGACCCCAAAAGCACGTCCGGTGCACGGTACCACAATGTGACCACTTCGTTCAGAAACGTGTTGAAAGGGATTCCAAACGCACGTGCAAGTCCAAAATCACCAATCTTGAGTTCGCCCTTCATATTGATCAAAAGATTCTGTGGCTTAAGATCACGGTGAAGAACAAAATTATCGTGGCAGAACATGATTCCCTTAAGTAATTGGAACATGAACAGTTTAACAACCTTGAGGTCTAGAGCCCCGTTGTTTCCATGAGTTTCCATATATTTCTTCAAATCTTTGTCCATATACTCAAACACAAGCGTGAGTTTATTTTCTGTGTGGATCACATCGTACAATGTCACGATATTCTCGTGGTTCAATTCTTTCATAAGCGAGATCTCACGAATGGCTGTGGACGGCGTGCCTTCTTCCAGATCAAGACTGATTTCCTTGAGTGCCACAAGAGCACCGGTGGCCCGATTGCGCCCTTTATAAACTGTGGCATATGTACCTTCGCCAAGTTTCTCTAACTGCTGGAACCTATTGAAATTAGTACGCGTGTTTGAAAGTACTTTCTTTTTTTCTTCATTTTTCTTAAAAAAAAAGGTTTTTCTGTGATTATTAACCTCAGAATTCGATACTCTACTTACTGGGATGAAGAACCGGTCATTTTCAAAGTTGGTTGACGTGAAGTGGTTGGCTTTTGGGTGGTATCTTTTTTTTTTTTTTAGGCCTTTTCTATGAATGGGTTTGGTTGATTGTTCGCGGATCTCGCGTGGGGGCGTGGGGGCTATCGTTGGTGAGGGAGGATAAACACGTCATTTTTTATTTCAGGGTGTACTCTCCTTTTTTCATATGAAATATGTCTTTTTTAAAATGGAAAAAAATTCATTCAAAAACTTGAATATTAAATCTTTTCCCTTTAGAAATTTATTGTGTGGCATTTTCTTTAAAAGCTCTCGAAAGAATATGTTTATTTGTTGCGGTGACTTTTATTGGTCCACCAACTAATTACAGTCGCTCCCTACTAAGGGTCCCCTTTAACAGTGCAATACTGTCCATCGATAATTGTAGCTGGAAGTGTATTTGGATATATACATACTCTTCTATCTCATAATGACTAAATTGAAATGAAAATGAAAATCTAAATGAAAACGAAAATCGTTTAAAGCCAAGAAGTTCTTTCTGTTAGAATCGCCCATAGTTTTGTGTCTGGGATTAGCTTCGCAGTTCTACCAAAATGATGAAAATCTCTTTGTTTAGGTTCATGTCAAAAAAGATTTTTTCGAAGACTGCAAGTATAAACTTTTCTTATTTCTCTATATTTTTGTGCTATTTTAATTTTCTTGAAAGCTGATTTCGAATTTTCAGGTACATTATAGGTATTTATTCTTGGCCTTTAATGCTGTGAATATTAAAAAATTACAACCTTTTTCTCACTTTTTACAAAAAAATAAAGGCCAAAAAAAAGAAGGCCATAAAAAAGAAGGCCATAAAAAAGAAGGCCAAAGTTTGGATTCTTTCTTTTGCATAGCAGCCCCTGTAATTCGAACTTATTAAATACGAAGAGAAATTCTCTTTTCTAGTGCAACAAAGACCGCTCATGACGAGTAAAGGTTATATAAGTCTACAATGCAATAGTTAATTACAAAAAAAGCGGACATTGTAATTGAAAAATTAATGAAATGGTTAATTATTTTACATCTTGCCTATGACAGATTGAACATAATTATCAGTGGTTCTTGGGGTTTTTGCTCATTAATAACATCAGATTTTCCACCCAGCCCTCAGCTCCACCCTCAGCAGCCACTATATCCAAAACACGTACTTCTGTTGCCTCGTTAGGCTCATTACTAAAGTAAGGCTTTTTCTTCATACCAATCACTGCAGAGTTTCTTGTACTTGGAATACGCAAGATCTCCTTCTCCAGTTCCCAGCCCATTAAAATGGCCAAATCTTCAACGTGATCCACCAAAGCTCCGTAGGTGGATAAGTTTTGTGTTTCAGCCTTCAGCCCTTGTTTTTTCTCCTCGTTGTTTCCAGTCTGTTTCACCAATTTTCGAGGAGAGTACCTGACTTTAGCTCCGTTAAGAGAATGCGAACAGCATGGAATGACCATGAATGGATAATTAAGCAATGGAATCCAGCACGTGAGTTCATCCAGGTGATTTCCAATAATAAACGTCTCAGTAGGGAATTCTTCCGTTGTACAAACCATTGACAGTTCTAAGAGGTTGGCAGCAGAGTAGTATTTCATTAACGGGACGGTGTTTGGATCACTTGGCACAGCTTCAGGGACCTGGAAGAGTCTGCCGTTATTGGTCATGTACGGAGCCATTCTGGCCATGGCTGGATGTGGTTTGAGCAAAACGCTGGGAATAATGATTTGTTCCAAGAGACATTTCTGCACTTTTTCCGGATACGTTTTCCAGCTCTTTCTGGCACGAGCATCGATTCCCTTACCTTTAAAACCTTCCATGATCAAAATATGTACAAGAAGACCATTTCCACAACCCAAATCACGGAACTCGAAGGGTTTATCTTTGTATCGCTCGTTCCATAATTCAATCAAAAATGCAGCCACGGCAAGGTCCTCGAAAACGTGTTTCTTGGGGTCTGTGCTTTCCGCCCAGTTTGCTACCAATTCCCCCGAGTATTTTTTCTTTAATGAAATATATCTGTTCTGAAATGCGATACGGGGCACAACCAAGTCATGCATCACACGTTTTTCATATCCCAATTTTGCACCCATTGAGTGTTTTGCCAGTGTTTGAAGAAGACGAAGAGCTATACGGATAGGACGTTCAGCAACATCCAAACTTTGGATGGTCAGAGGCGCACCAAATGCAATGTAGTGGATCGAAAGTTTCCGCTTATGATATAGAATACCCACCGCCTGAACTGGCGGAAGGTAGAATGGCGTTTCATCCTCGTTCTTGATATGGGGAATGTAGACCACTAACACAGATTCTGGGGCTTTCAAAATTGCACACGTTTGATTGATCACGTGGTCTTTATATGGGTTTCTGGGTATCATTCTTCGGATGAAGGCACTAGAGGGCCTTAACGTAATTTTAGACTCCTTCAAAGGAACATCTCGGAGTTTAATGTCCAGAAGATCTCTATGTAAGAACTGCTGTGGCTCTGACGAGTCATCCTGCGAAGCTTTTTCCGACTCTGCCAATTCAGGAAGTTCCGGGGAAAATGAGGAATAATTATCAATAGTTCCATCCTCTTTATATGTTGTTTCTTCGAGTATATCCGCTCTCATGATCACGGTGGAGTTGATATTGGGTTCTCTGATCAAATGCGACATGGCAGTTTCGAAGTGCGATGGCTCAAAATCAACGGCCTGCTCATATATGGGAGTCCATGGAGTTCCCAAGCAGGACTCCTGGCCCATAAGCAGATCCATTTCTGGTTCTTTTTTATGTTTCATTGTGCTTGCAATTCTTGCTTATGCAGAAATAAAGACCAAAATAATAACCAAAAAAAAAAAAAAAAAAAAAAAAAAAAAAAAAAAAAAAAAAATCTGTTTCGCGATATTCTGCACTGAGAACTAAGCAGGCCGTTTCGCAATGCAGTTAATAGTGAGGTTAGCGCACATGAGGTAAGAAAAAAAAAAGTTCCCCCAGGTTAAAGTTAGCGTTTGCTCTCAAACAATAAGGAAATGGTCAACAATTGATTAGAAAGAAATAGAGAAAAAGAGAATTGAACCTAAAAATGTATGAAACACATGTTGCTCCTCTTCCTTTTTTTTTTTTTTTTTCTTTCTGGTTAATCTTCATCTCTGAGATTTTTTGTTTTCTAATGCTCCTAATATTAAACCCCTCGTAAATCCATGCCATGCCTCACAAATCTATGAAGTAGGCATTGCTAACCTCTTCTGGGCCAATCATTTTATAACAGTAATGACATTTGAAAGATCCTCCTCTCCCGAATTCACGTATACTTTCTTTTAATGCCAAATGACAACATGGCGTAAACACAACAACAGGGTTGGGAGGTGGCACCAAGACTTCGTTGGGCGAAATAAAGACCTGTTTGCGATTTGGCTCGGCCACTTTCACCACCAGCAGAAGCGGCATCAGTTGTTCCTTGGAGATGGGACAGATGAAAATCGGGTGGAAACCAAACAAAAATTGGTTTTTCGTTGTCAGCGGGAATGGGAGGTCTTGTGTGTTTACTGCTTCTGGCTGTTCGCTTTCTGGTACTGATTTGCGGCGCAATTTCTGCTGCACCTGGTTGTATTTGTAGAAGTTTGGGAAATTCACATACCCTGATAACATGGCATGGAATAACGGCGATTCAGTAGAAAGTGCTTGCCCGCTGCAGAAGGCATGCAAAAACTCATTTGCAAGTCGCTCGAAAAGACTACTGCTTTCACGAATATGGTCAAATTTTTCGAGGATTTCTGCAATAAAGCGAGTTTCATCGGTACTGCGATTACTGGTATCACACCAGCTCACAAATGCCTTGTGCATGTTTTGCTTAAGAAGTGCCAAATGACGGGCACTATCCTCAGCATTCGCCGTTTTGAAAAGAAGAAGACTGAATACAGGTGAGATTTCATCCACATGGTCTTTGAAAAAAACCAGGAAGTGCGTCTTGGCATATGTGTATGCAGAAAACGCCATTTCAATGTTTTTAGATGGCAGACTCGTGTCTTGAGAAGTCTCGACCAGCTGCTTACTATCATTCGCTAGAAGAAGAATAAACTGAAGCAAATGAAACTTGAGCAGCGCATGCTCGAAGTCAGTTTTACCCTCATCAGCGCGTGCTTTGAACCACGCGAGAGCCCGCGTAACCTCGTGCTTTTCTCTGATTTCACCAACGATTTCACCCAATTCTATAAACATACTGAGTGTTTTGGGATCAATATCGTTTGCCACCCCAAAGTCTTCTAGTAGATCCGCCACAATACCTGCATGCCCCGTTTTGAAGAAATGTGTCACGATGCTGTGCAAAAGATGTTTGCGATTAACCAGTCTTGCAAGCCCGTTTTCATCGTTCTTGGCGGTTAGTCTTGCAGTACTCTTTTCATCCCCAATACTCGTGGCGATTTCTTTGGTTGGGACAGAGTTGAGCGCTAGCGGATACATGTATGCCCCATCTAGATCCATTCCAAAAGCACTAGCATTGACTACGTTCCGCAGAAACCGCAGGATCTGGCCGTTATATTCTTTCAAAGTGCCAATCAGCTGATTATACCAACCCTGGGTCAAGTCCTCGAGCTTAGACACGTGATCCATATCCGAAGCTTTTAATTCCAGATAACTCGAATTCCCGGTATCATCCTGTTCGTTTTCTGCCGAAATCTGACTCTGCAATTCAGCCTCCATCGTCTTTAGTTCCAGCAATATCAGATTAGATTCGCCAAGAAGCTTATCGAGGCTGGTGGTTCCGGCATGATCGAGTGCCCCGACTTCTGTATTTAGAGTGTGAAGAAGCAGCGCCATTCTTTATGAATTTTCTGATAAGTTATTGGTTTCCGCTTATTTAACAGGAAGAATATGAGATTGGGGGGGGGAAATAACGTGGTTTTTATGAAGAATAGTGTGGGGCAGTAATATTTCGCGACTCACGAAGCTTTGAGGCGCGCGAAAGATTCCCTACCGAGGGACCCGGTTATTAGAGATTGTAAAGACTTACCTTTAATTTATATCTATTGCATCCTTTTTTTTCTTCCTTCTTTTTTTCTTTTGAATCGTTTACTGTAGAGAGTTCTCTTTTAATGGTTGAATTTTTTTTTTTTTTTTTTTTTTTTTTTTTTTTTTTTTTTTTTTTTTTTTTTTTTTTTTTTTTTTTTTTTTTTTTTTTTTTTTTTAAGCTAATGATAATGGGCGTGGATATTTCAACAAGGAAGCGTGTGCATTACCCCAGCTAAATTTTACGGAGCACTGCTAGCGCTCACGTGCCAGGTGATAAATCTGGATAACGATCTAGTTTCTGTTCTTTTCTATAAACAAAATTATTTCAAATAGACTTTCTTTTTTTTAATATGCCAATTCCCGAGTTCAAAATATCTTATCCTCCAATTTGCAGTGCTTCTTAAATTGCTATACCGAAACTGAGTGACGTCTTTTCTGAGTATCAGTCTCTGCTAAATGCCAAATTTTCCCCTGCGTCGATTTCATAATTCATAATATTTTTCCATTCTTTTCATCTGTAATATTGGTTAAACTTAATAGCTCCCATTAGGTCTAAGAAATTTAAGGAGCCTCGTGAATCGTGATCAAGAAACATTTGCAACCACCCAGACGTGGGATGAAAGAAAAACAAGCGATAATAAGGTACTAATACGAGCACAATATATACTCCCGGGTCTTCAAAAAGACATTAAAAAACCTGCACTCATACTGGTAATAGTTCTTCCCTTTTATAAACGCTCCAATTCTCTAAATATCCAAGAAATCCGCCTTCACTAGAAGTTCGAGTGCTAATGCTGTGGGGATCTTGAATTCCGGCACATTTTCAGAATCTGCTTGTTCGCGGTATTTGTGATGGTAGTGAAGATAGTCCACCACCACTTCAAGACTTTCGGCATCCATGTCCAAATTGATCACTCCAGTACGGCCTTCTTCAAACTCGTGGGAACTTTTGAGCACGGGCGAAATCAGCGCTATATCTTTAAGCACCACGAATCTGAAACCCTCACTCGAGACCAACGTGACATAGTTTTGTTCCATTCTTTCTGTTTTTTTTGCTTAATTTCTTTTTTTTTTTTTTGAAGTAGCTGCTCGAAGATTGTAGTGTGGAAGCAATAATCAGTGATGCTATCAGGTGGCGCGAGGCCCCGGGCCGTGGGCAGGTGGTGTGCGGATACCGAAACATCCAATAGTTTGCCAGCCGGTACATTATAAACATAAGTTACCCCAATTATTTACTGTTTTTTCTTCCTTGTATATATTTTATAGATCAACGAAAGTGAAATAGCTGAAAAAACTTTTCCATTTAACGTGTTTTTGGTATTGGCTATATGTCCTTTAAATCCAGGATTTTCCAGGGCGTGGGTCCGCGATTGTTTCTTGGGGCCAAGATGTTAAGAACTGCAAGGCCCAAAATTTATAGATGTTACCATTGAATAGGCTATTGACACACTGATAAGATATTAACAATTTTTCATAAGAAATAACTAGTGGATCGAATACTCCTAATTTCTTATACCCAATCAATTTCACCTGGAAATAATTAGTTGAACCGATGTTTGGGGATAGAGCTCGGGATCTTTATATTCACTCCGGCCCTAGGTAAATCGTGCCGCACCGCGTGGATCTTGCCCCAATCATAGCCAACAAGCTAAACCTTGAAGCACCGAAAGCAAAACATACACACAAAAAAAGAGATTAAATACCAATTGAGATATATATTTTTCCCGAAGAAATTTATTTGTGGCTATATAAGTGCCAGAAATCTCCCACAACACTATTTAATTTCCCAATTTGGCCGTTTCTTTTCTGAAGATGCTCCTCACTAATCCGAGCTTATCTTGGCAGCAGCTTTCGGACGTCTATTACAGCATCAGACCATGTTACGAAACGCTTGAATGGCAACTTGAAGACGTATATTCACATCACCGTGTTGCAGTGCTGAAAAATAGCACGCTTTTGGCATTGGCATCACGGTTTGTACCGCATCCAAACGTGATATCAATATATTCATTGAGTGGCATCAAACTATGGACTTTGGTGTACAATTCTGCTCCTGGAACGCAAAACCATATAGTGGGATTTTCATTTTATCAAGAGAAACTTTGTGTGGCACTTGCGAACGGCAAATTCCGTGTTTACACCGACTTCCATGGCACATTTGATGAATATTCTTGCGTAGATAATGCCATAGAAATGACCAGTACCCTGGCCGACAATACCGAGCAAAAAGACGAGTTCAAGTACGTGATCACAAACTTGGAGGATGAGCTGACAGAACACCCGCGACTCGTGGTTGAAACTGCTGTGTGGGGGGAATATTTGATGCTTCGGTATTTGGACCACGTGACCCTAGTTAGTTTGGCTGATTACACAGTATATGAGGTGCCGTTCCCCAGTCTTCATGCTCCAGATATTCATGCCGTTTGCCTCCTTAAAGAGTCGCCTCTGGCCATTTCTTTTATTATGAGCTATAGCACAACCGTGTATAGTGTTCATTGTGATTTCATCAAACAAACATATGAGTTTGTTGACGAGCATTTGACTGAGGGTCCGTTTACTACACTTGCAGTTTCGGCGAACGGCCAGCTTCTCGCACTTCTCAACACGAAAACAGCACGTATTTTCGTCACTACAACCCGTTTTGATGCCATGCTTTTGGAATACGATACTTCCAACGAGTCCAGCGATCCGTATATGATTGCATGGGCAGGAAACGATGCAATTGTGCTTTCTCTTCGTGACGAAATCAAGCTCATTGGACCAGGCCAGAAACTGGTCTCGTTCTTCTACGATATCGTTGAACACGAGGATCTTGATTTTGATCGTTCAGGCACCTCGGTGGCATTCACGATCCCGCTCATTACCACTGAAACCGATGGATTGAGAATTGTTACTCGTAATAGAGTCGAGTTTCTTAGCCGCGTCTCGCTGCCACTTGTAAACATTTATCTGGTGGGACTGGCAGATCCCGCATATATCTTGCTTGATTGCGTGGATAAATTAGCAATGCAGGCATCCAAAGCAGACTCAAACATTGCTCTTCTTACCGCGGAAGGTCTGCTTGTGGATGCAATCGATGGGTGTTTAGACGCTGCTCTTGAAGAGTTCCTGCCCCCACACCAAAAGGCAATAATGAAGGCAGCATCCTTTGGCAAAATATACTCTGCTGCATATAATGCCAGTCACTACTTGAGTGTGTTGAACACTTTGAAAGTGCTCAATCACCTTCGGGCGCTGGAAATCGGACTTTTTCTTACCCACTCTCAGCTTCAAGATGTTGGATGGCCGGCTGTGATCGACATGCTCTTGATGCGTTCACGTCATCTTCATGCATTGAAAGTCGTGGATCTCATGGATTTGCAGGACTGTCGCCCTTCGATATATATCCACTGGTGCTGCTGTAAGATCCGTGCTGAACGCACATTGTCAGATATTGAGCTTTTCCGTATTGTGTCGAAAAGATTGCTTTCTGCGCGGGACGTCGAAAGTAGTTTGGGTGCACGAAACTACATTTCGACTACCGAGATCTTTAATGTGGCACTACAGGAAGGAAGACTCGATCTATGCAAACTTCTTGTGAACATTGAGCCTTCGTCCGTGCTTAGAATCTCCCAGCTTTTGCAAATCGAAGAGCCCGAATTAGCGCTTATCAAATGTTTCCAGACCTGTGAGTACGATTTGTGCGTGCTTCTCTTGCGCCATTTGAAACGCAAGCTTTCCGTGGCTGAATTTCAACGCGTGCTTAATCAGAATGAATTGGTGGAGGTACTCAGTACAGGCTCCATAGACGAATTGCTTAAGGATGAGGAACTCAAGCTGTTTTTCCAGGAAAAGCTATATATAAGCGGTGCGCTTATCAGCAACCTATGGAAACAATCCACAGCTAAGTATGACCGTAAACTACTCGAGGAGTTTTATCGAAACGGCGACAAGACCACCGACCTCAACTTGCTCCAGTTACAAGCATATCAGGATGCTAAACTCCCCAGTGAGGAGCCATCGGAATTTTCAGAAATATATCATTTGAAGAAAAAGGAATTATCGCGCTTGAGTCAGAATAGGAAGCTTAAGCCGATGATCCAGGCTGAACTAGAGACTCTCGAGCTCCGCTACAAGCTATCCAATACTTTCCAGCAGTCGTTTTTTGACGAAAATTCTGTCGTTGATATCATTGCAAGGCTCATAAAAATGTATCAACTCAAACCAGCGTCAAAAGTCGTCCGCGATTTCCGCATCTCACAGGAAAAATTCTGGAACCTTGTGTTGGAAACTTACTGCAAATCGAAGGATTTTGATCGCCTCAACAAGTTCATCACGGACGCAAATTCAGGGGCTCCAGTGTTCAAGGCGCCTATTGCCTTTCAGGAGATTGTCGAGACGTGTTTGGCCTATGAGTGTCCAAAGCATTATGTTTCTACATATATCAGCCATTGTGCTAACTCTAGCTACTCAGAGAAAGCTCGGCTTTACATTAAGAACGGTGATATGATGTTGGCAGCAGAAGAGGCTTTCAACAATAAGGACGCAGAACTTCTACGCGTTGTGCAACAAAGCTTGTCGCCCGGAGATGCAGATGTTTTGGATGCTATTAAGTCATATTTGAACCGGTTGGGCTAAGAGTCTTTTGAGGAGAAAAATTTCCCGTTTTTAACCGTTCCACAGCTTTCGCCTTCTTCACCAGTTAGCCAGCCCGGCAAGGTTTCAAGGTCTATAAATGATGATGATGATGATGCTTTTGCATCAGCGGAGTTTACGGCAAGCTCGTGCATGCCAGCAAATACGTCTGTACCGATAAACTTGATTTTCACATGTGAAGTTGATGTTTGCAGGCCCAGTAGTGGTTCTTGAATTTCATACTCGGCCACACTAATAGGAGCAATCGAGGCAAATGGGTTTTTGGGGCGTATGATGTCCAGAGCCTCCAGTTCAATCAGAATTTTCCTGCGTTTCTGCGGTTTCGGGTGGTCAAACAATCTGTCGGAGTTTAATTGTCCTGAAACAGAACCCTTGAAACGAAGATTGGCCAATTTTTCGGCCTTCTCCTTCTCGTTTTCACATGCTACCGTTTTCGCAGTTGCACTAACTACTGCAGGGTGTTTTTCGTGCCGAGCCAAGGGCGAAATATCGGCTTCTCCATCAGCATAGGGAGCCCAGGCACCCAAACTATTAGCAAAGCGCGAACTACCTTTTAAAATTTGCATTGAATGTAATGACCGCACTGGTTTCTGGTGCGGGGAAGTGTCTAAATGCAACACCTGCGACGGACCTCTTGCAAGACTCGATTCAACAACTTGCAAAACGGCTTGCGACACTAGATCGTTGCCTGGGGTGTGAATCAAATGTGGAGAGTTCATGGGCACTGCCAAAAAGTAAGGTCTATGTGAAGAAATATGCGGTTGGGCCAGGGCCAGGGCCAGGGCCAGGGCCAGGTTCAGGGAATTGGCGGATGTGCTCCTACCTGATTTTGGCGCTAGATCAAAGACTTGAATACGGATGAGTATCAATGGAAATGTTGGGTGTGTACACACGTAGATGTGTGACATGAAGATCGTGCTCAAGTGTGATGCAAGGCGGTCCAAAAACCTTGATGGATCGAGCGCTATGGGCACTTCATGGTCCCATGCGTCTTTGACCGTGGACAGAACCCAGAAATACGCATTCGGGTTATCTACAATCAACTGGCAATCGATCTGTGCTAGCTGGAGAAGATTGAGTCCACGTGACCAGTACTCATGGAGAACCGCGTCGATGACTTTGGCCTTTGTCCATTTTTTCTGGAGTTTCATTGCCCTTGCTGCTTCTTTCACTGTTTGAGAAAATGCCGTTTGCGTTATATGGACGTTTTTCGGCCGCACCGGTTGTGTGTTTTTCAATGTGGGCCAGAGCAGCACCAACGCCACTATGCTTGTTTTGGCGAGCCGAGAAAGCACCGCGGAAAGAACTTTTGTGGGGTAAACAGGCACATATGTGTTGGGCAAAATGTTTCTGTGTTTGGCTTTTGGCCTGGCTTTG